>ML776617.1:234568-248099 GCA_009831015.1 Picea engelmannii
AATAAAATAGAATAAGGCGGATGTAAGAAGACCTAATAGAAGCTTCCGCTTCTAGAAGGATCTTCCTCTAGATGCTTCTCTTAATAGACACAATTAGTATAAATAAGGGTCGAGGGTATGAAAACCCTAGCTTGGAGATTATTATAACAGATCACTGCTCGACTGGAGGTTGCCCCCTCGAAGAGGCCTATGAACATTGCTATCTGAATCAAAGTGTTGTTTCTGCTGCTAATTCGTATATCATTTATGTGTATTGTGAAGATTATGCTGGATATTTTACTGTTATTCTGTCATTTCTAGCATTTCATTTCTATTCTGCATATTTTATATATCTGGTATCTTGCATTAATAGCGTTGACAATGTTTTTTGTGATTGGTTTATAATCACTGTATTTTTTTATTATGGCAATTGACTCGATAGTTCAGCTTGGTTAATTGGTTGATTCGAGTAATGAAGTGGGCACGCAATTGCTGCCTCTTGTGTTGTAACAGTTGGATTGTTGACTCAACATTGTTTTATGGTTGATCAGGAATATGCCTCTTTTCTTTATGCGTTGGGTTGTGTGTTTCCTACAACATGATATAGGTTGAAATAAGGGTTGATGTTACTATGTGTTTTAATTACAAATTGAGAGTATTGAAATTTAAAATAGTATTAGTTGTGGTGTGGCTGTCCACTGTATATGTTATGGATATCATTTGATTACACCATCAGAGATGGGAACAGGTTTTATAACAATATGGTTTTTTTGCAATTTGATTGATTAGAGGAATGAAATCGGGCATGATTTTTGTCTCTATGTTTGATTTGAAGAAATAATCCATGGACAGTGGTTGATGTTTTGAGGGAACAGAGTGGAAACAAGTGTTTGTGTGTTTATTTAGAATTTTTTTTGAATATTTAGTGGGACAAATGGGAAGAAACATAAATCTTATACAGGTTGTTTTGGAAGGCATATTATTTTGAGTTTGATGACACTGTGTTAAAGATTTAATTACAAATAGTGAGCAAGTTAATACACATAAATGATGAACTATGCAAAGTAGTTTTTTAATTGATCACAATGATTGTTTGGTTAGTATTGGATCTTTTTCTTTAATATATATTTTTTTATGGAATTACTTAATTAATTTTTTGAACAGTAACCACTATCTTCCCCTACCATTTTTTTCACTTTTCACTAATTACAATCTCCTCGACTTCCCATATTCATTACTCACTCCTTGTTCCTAAAATTTAATCACAATTAAGAGAAGCTCCGTATTGTGACAGTTTAAGATCACAGGGATGGATTACAATGATACATTCCTTGGTTTACATTTCAGTTGATTGTTGTTATCAGTGAGCAGTAACCATGTTCTTTTTCCCCTCATTTTAACATTTTTTCGCTGAATACAAACCCCTCGCATATCCCAAAACATTTTTTCACCCCCTGCTCATTGAAAATGGTTAAACAATTTGTATGGATTGGATTGCATGAGTATGATATGTTGCTGAGCCAAAATTTATTTCATATTTTTAAAAGAGTTGTTATGTATGATTGTTAAAGGAACTATTTGCTAATCAATCATGCATGTAGGAATGAGCTTTTTTAGTCGAGGTAGCCATGGCAGAGGTAACCAAGGAAGAGGTAATTGGAACATGGGTCCTAGAAGGCCTAGATTATCCATTCACTTTGATATTGACTCGCAAGAGTTAGGCCAGCTATTTCAGGTTGGGTTTTTCAATTGGATTGGGCAAGGAGTGGTCCAACCTAGGCCTGAGAGGTCTCCCTTTCAAGCTCCACAAGCCCCTGGTGTTCCCATCCCCCTCATGTCTCATTGCAACCCGAGGTTCCAAAAAATGACGGATGGCAAGAGATTGTCCACCCGACAGTCTCCCAACATCGTGGATGGACCAATTTTTCTTTACCTTCTCCCTCGCCTATCAATCATATTGTCCAAGATGCCCTTGTCTACTCACTAGTTCAATCCTCATATGCTAGCGAAAGGTTGAAAACCAAGGCCCACCATGCCCCTGACAAAGGAAAAGCGACTACTGCCTCTTCCTCACCCTCCAATGGCTCTGATAAATCTGTGTCCTCCCGGATGCATTTGAGGGACGATTGTTCTCATGTGATCAATGAGATTAGTCCTAAAGGCTCAACAAAACCAAAGGAAAATTTAGAGAGATCAAAAGGTGACAACAACAAAAAGGGAAAGATTGCATCTCAGAGTGGAAAATATGGATTTTAAGTTTTATTTTATTTATTGTTGATGATAGTTGACTTCAGAAGTTTTGGACAACATGTTTTTTTTGTTATATATGAGTAATATATTTTGAAAATAAATTCAAATATCAATGAGATCAATTTTCAAACATGAATGTGATGATGGGAGTCATAAGGAGGGATGTTTTTGTTTAATTAACTAGTTACAAGGGGAGTCACAAGGTGTCCCACCTACTAGTTATTATTTATTTAAAACCCTTATTAAGATTTATTACTTTTCCCCCTAACTAAAAATTTGGTTGAGTTTTTAGTTAACTTAACTAATGAAGTAGTTCAACTACTTCAACCAATTCTAATTTGCTTAAAGGAAAAAGGAAAGTGAGGAACAAGGGGAGAATAGAAGGAGAAGCATACTAAGGTTTTCTCTTTGATTTTTGTGTTGAGATAGTTCAATTCTCATTCATTCCTTAATTCATCACAAGCCTAATTATTTTTTATGATAGCACGGTCTTATTGTAGACAACAAGATTCATGACTGAATTACATCATTCAGACATTTGTTTTTCAAAGGTGTTGATCTATCTTTGATAGTTTGTGTAGACTTGTTTGTTTGTGAATTAGTTTTCATGATTAACAAAGGCTATTGTGCAGAGTCGAGTGGGCAACAATTTGTGGCAAGTTGATCCATCTTTTAGAGTTCAATTTTTGATTTTATGTTAGAGGTCCTTTTGTATGTTTCATCGGGGATGTCTAAGTTTTACTTTGGTCCAAAACTTATTCACGAAATTTTGTAAAGAGAAAGACTCTTTGATGAATTGGAATGAAATAAAGGATTGCTTTATGTCTCATCTATATTGATTATCGACTTGGTGTCTTTACTTCTGTCTCTATATTTATTTCAGAATCTGTTATGTTCAGAAAATCACATAAATAATGAATTTTTCAGCAAGCTTTTATTTATAAAAACCATCCCAAGCACTTGTAATCAATACTTGTGAGTTAGGATATTAATTTTGATGTCTATAAACATAAGGTGATATTACTGTCTATTTTGATTTAGCCAAGAAAAATCTGAAAATGCTTGAGTAAGATTATTTCATATCTTTTCCTCAACATTGCATGTATGGGACCTTCTTTGAATATAACACTTCTTGCAATGAAAAGTTTTCCAGTAAGAGAGTCCAACTTGCTCACTTCATTACCATGGTTATGAATTAAAGTAGGAGAGGAATTTTGAATTAAATAGGAAAAATAATACAACCTAGACTTGTGATATACTACCCCAACTCCAACATGTGACCCGTCGTAAATACATGAAATCACTACTAACTTTGGAGTGAATACCACTTGATTTCCGGAGCCTAAATTTGTTATCTAATATATGGAAAAAAAATTGTGCACATAGAGGGTATATGCAACACATTTTTAAAATATCCATGCTCTAAATAAATTACACCTTTCCCAGATACCTAAATGGTTGTATAATCTCCAATTAAAATGGAAGGACTAGTGCATGGCTCCTAGGAACTGAATGAATCCTTTGAGGAAACAATATGATCCGAGACTCTTGAATCAAGAATATATGGTCTTTTATGATGCATTAACAACAACTAGATCATGACCATTTCTTCCTTTTTATTTCTCATTGGGGGGATTTTCAGTTTCCTTCTTCCTAACATCCTTTGGTACTTGTCCACCTAGATTGTTCTACTGAAGGATAAGTGTCATTTGATCAATTGTCTTCTTCATGCATGAATGTTAAAGATGAAAGGATATATTGGAATAACCACACCTCACTCAAGCCTTGGATGAATTATCCCTTTTTGGATTGGAGGTCTCCTCGGCAAATTTGTGAAATCTGTCCTTTTTAGGATCTGAGTCTTTATTGCCTTTGACGTTTTGTTTGAAATTGCTACTAGACTTCTCATTTACTACAAGTGCATACGCCTTTGGTGAATTGAGGGCACCCATTTTAAAAAGTATATATTTCTCACATGTGCGAGAATCAACATAAGTATCCATGGGAGACATCTTCCAGGAAGCTCCCATTGCTAGTTTTGTAGAATGAAAAGTAGAGACAAACAATGAGTATTCAGGACCCAATTTTTATAGAACAAAAAGAATGAGGAAATATTCTTTCTTATCTATCCCACATAGCTTGATCTTATTCAATAATGATTTGAATTGTGTGTAGAATTTATGAATAGTGTCAAAGTTACTCGGGCTCAAAGAAACGAGCTCATTCTCCAATTGGTGACCTCTAAGTACATCCTTCTTTCTAAAAATTCCTTCTAATGTGGTCCAAGATTTGTTAGGAGTAGTATCAGTTTCGATGTGAAATAGAATATTAGGATAAATTGAGAGGCACAACAACACAAAGGCTTCATCCATCATGTTAAACCATTTTTCTTTCTCCACTGCAAAATTTGGTTCAGTCTTTGTTCTCATTGTAATCTTGTACAATCCTATACTCTGTAGGAGAATGGACACCTATGACTTCCATTAACAGTAATTTAATGGAGTGAGGATTATCTATTGGGGTTGATCCATTATAATTGTTGTGGTTGATCTTGACGTGTCTTCTTCCTACAAAAAAATTATGTTAAATCCTAGATTCCAACATTCTTTGATACCATGTACTTGAATACCTGAAATGGTATTATTTTGGTCGAGACTCAAATTTTTCATTATTTTCACCCAGTTAAGATTATGGGGAGTGGGGGTTAGAGCATATTTTCCATCACCTTAGCCTTAATATCTCACCTATTTATTTTAGAGCTTGGTCACATGATGTTGCTGGTCAAAATTTGACTAATTTTGACCAAGTGAGCCATATTAGCGCTCCATTCCTAGATTTTAGGGGCAATATGCTATTCTTGTCTAGTGGAGGTGCACTTCTCACCTTCTTCCTTGATTTATCATCCTAATTTATGTTTTTGGGATTCTATCTTTTGTGTTTGAGATTAAAATAAAGAAGAGAATATTAACTATTGAAGTACATAATAAATACTTGATTCTCATTAACCATAATGTGAGTACATATAAGGAATTTGAATCGTAAAAGAGGAAATTTGAATTACATGATGCATGTTGCATGGTGCATGAGTACCTATTTAGACTTAACTCGGAGCTTAAAATACCTTGATTTAGCCATGCAATCTCTAAATAGTGAGTTAAATACCCTAGGATATCAACTGGTGACTCAACTTCCTAAAATAGGGATCTAATCCATGAATAGATCACAAAAAATCAAAACCAATTAAGAATAGTAAAGTGAAGTGCTTTCCTTCCTTGAATATAGGGATAAGGTTCCTAGAATAATTCAACGAACTCAAACATAGAAGATAGAATCCCACAAATAGAAATTAGGATGCTAAAATCAAGGAGGAAGGTGAGAAATGTGCCTCCATTGGATAAGAATAGTAGATCCCCCCTAAAATCTAGGGATGGAGCGCTATTATGGATGACTTGGTCAAAATTAGTCAAATTTTGACCAAGCTCTAGAATACCTAGGTGAGATATTAAGGCTAAGGAGATGGAAAATATGCTCTAACAAAACTATGTTAAATTTCTTCTTGAGAAACTCTCATAATATGCATGCAAACATATTTACAGGGAGTACAATGTCAAAGAAATGAACTATTGAAGAAGGTAGTGGATGGCCAAATAAGTATACTAAAAATGACTAAGTTTAGGAATGATGAGAGCATTTCTCTCCCCTCTTGATTTTTTTTTTCTTAAGACTACATTGTCTTTTTAGTAGGATGCCATTGTTTTTCTAAGGTTTTTGTGGATGTTTTAGGTTATGTCCCATATACGATAGAGTGATCAATAAGCAAATTTGAGTTCTTCATGCCTATGTGGCATTGGGAAATTTCTAGATCTATTTTACTTGGACAATTAAATGCTTTTAGCTAAATAATTGATGGCTTTCTTACTCTGTGTGTCTAAAGAAACTTATAGAATGTAGCATTACCATTTCTTTCTTGGAATAAAAATATTACATTTTTTCCTTGGTGTATATATATATATGGAGGATAGCGACTAGATTTTACCCTAGTTGTGTTCCTCCTTCTAACTATAGGTTCCCTTACATCCCATTACACTTTCTCTATGGGGAAATTCCTCTATGGGGCAATTTCTCTTGGCCTTTGGGTACTAGAGTAGCATGATAGGATGGTGGATGCAAGTGTAGGTTTTCTACCCTTTTTTCCTCAACATTTATGGTAGCTCTTCCTAGGGTTGCATCTCTTTTGGAACCCTACACCTCTTATGTATGGTGGGTTCCAGCTTATTTTCTTTTAATTTGGAACCCTATACTTGTTTGGATAATTGGTGGTTCTCGAGTCATTCACCACTATGTGGGTTATGGTGCATGCCTGGGTTTTTCTGAGTAGATTGTTTAGTATCAGTTAATGTAATTTCCTATATACTCAACCCCACAAAATCTCTTGGTGGTGAATGAGGTTAAAGGATTCTTGGTGGTGTTTGAGGTTCACCTCAGTTGGTTTATGTGTTTTTAGGTCATAGTTTTCACTATATGCACTTTGGTGCTTTAGTTGTCTTGGTTAAGTTTCTTTCAAGTCCCTTTTTTATTTAGTGTCCTCGAACACGTGCTAAATGTGATGTCACCATTTCTTCTTAAATGAAAGTGATTACAACTATTTTATTGGAATATATATCTATATATATATATACCCACACAAATTTTTCTTTTTCATATTGCATTTTATTTTCCATTTTATTTTATAAGAATTATACATAGGCATTACTCATTTCATCTATAATGAACTGTAAAAATCACTTTGCTTCTCTCAATATGATAATTTCATATTAAACATAAACATACTTGTCACATCATAATAATAAATATAAACCAACAAAATCCATCATAATTCTAGATGCACTCGATTTTTCTTTTATCCATTATATTGATTAATCGACCCGAGTTGAGATGGATCTATGCCAGTTATAATGAAGTATGACTAGCTTATAACATTCAAGTAATACCTTTCTAATTAATAAGTAGTAGGTGTGGATATACATTCTCCTAAAGTCCTTGAAAATTCTTGACCGAGAAGTCACGGGTGGGGTAATCTGTATTGTTATAGTTTCCCAAGATTTGCACCTGACCTTAATCACTAAAAATGACCCACTTTCACAAAGGAGATAGACCAAAAGGATGAACTATATCTTTGGAAGATTTGAAGTTTGTTGTAGGGAATATCACCACCACTACTTAACCATCAAACTAAAACACCAAGATAAATTTATCCAAATTTTTATCATATTCCAATAAAATTTTATGAGAAATGTAATTATTTAAAATTAAAATAATATACAAAACATATATTTTTATAATATAAGGAATAACTAACCAATGGGTTACATTACATATCTACAAATAGAAAACCATTATGTGTTTTAATAGTAAATAATAATATTAAAACAATGAGAGGAAAGAGTACAATCATAATCTACCTCCTCATGTTATGCAACATAATTATAAATTCTCAATCTTCGGTTTTGTTATCTCAGTGAAAAAAATCCACTCAAATTTGAGTCTCCTACTTTTGATTGGGGGTTATCCTGCTTAAGCTTAGGGCCATTCTTATGTCTATGTTTCTTATGTTTAAATTTTTAGTTAGGCACATAAAATGAATCAATGTGAGTTTCTATTATTAATTGATATGATACATGTATAAATACAATTTCTTGATCTTTGGATTCGTCTTCCAATAGGTCTCTTGTACTTCTAATGATTATTACTATTACTTGATTGTTCATATTCATTTAAGTGAGGAATATTGTAACCCTGAATGGTTTAGGTTTCCAATATTCCCCCTGTTAATCTAAAGCGGCATATGTGAGTCCAATAAGAGATATGAAATCTAAAAGTGGACAACTGAAATATAGAAGTGTGCAGGTATTGATGGTTAAATGTGCTCTCTAAATTTGGTGGTTTTGGGATGACCACAAACCAATTTGGTGGTTTACGAATAACCAGAAAATTTGGAACTTTGATCTAGGGCTCAATGGTTCCCAAAACATTTCCTAAGTTAGCTAGAAGTTGGAAGTTGATGTATTCTATTAATGGGAAGTGCTATTGAATGTTGTTTTAAATATTACAATAATTTGTTTGCTAGAATAAGCTATAAGTCTTCTACTAAGTGGTGGTTTAAGGAAAACCAAAAACCAATATGGTGGTTTTGGGTGACCACAAACCAAATGACGCTCACTTTTCACGTTCTCTTGTTACGCTTGCTTGATACTACTTGATTGATAGGACTTTGAATATTGAAGAATTATTTTCAATCACTGATGTCATTTCCCCCTGTTAGGTACAAGGGGAGAAGGTGAAAATATTTCCATTGCAAGATGCGTCAATACTCAAGAATGAATTATATGGTATGACTGAGATATCATCTTGGCTATTGATGAGCATCTCCAATAAGTCATCCACCCATAGTGGTTCTTTACTCTTGCATATGTCTTGTGCTTGGAACACCTATTTTAAGGATGATTATTCTTTCCATAATGATCACAAGGATGAAGATTGAAGGACTGATGTTCCACGTGGCTAACTCAGTGACAATGTTGGTATTTTTGAATATCCTCTTTAATTAGAGGAAGTGAATATGGATTTTCTTGAAGTAATCTAGCGCTCTAGAACTGTATCAACTTGGTATAATCAGGAATATGAAAGGTAACTTCCTTTTCATATAAGATACATGTTCTATGCTTGTTATGCCTGATTGCTTCCCAAGGTCTGGTAATTGGATTGGAAAGAGGAAGTTGAAATTCATTTGCATTCATATCTAAAGTTGGCTCACTGAGTTGCTTTTGTACTGGTTTTTGATATAGATCATCATCATCTGCTTCTTCTTCGAAAATAGAATTGTTCTGAACAAGGACTAGTTCATAATTATGATTCTTTTGATGTATTTCTTCTTGTTGGAGTTGTGATTCAATATGGAGAAATTCGATTTTGTCCTGAAAATCTTGTAAAAAGGTTAGAACATCAGTGAGTGTTGCTATGTTAGTTGTGAGTGCATTATCCACATAAGTGAGTATTAGTGTGTTCAACAACTCTAATAATTCATCAATTTGACCCATGCCTTAGACGCTGACTTAGAAATCAAGGGTTTCTTGTAACTCCACCCTGTAATAATCAAACTCAACAATGGAAACTCAAGAAATTGAGGGTGTCAACTTCTACTGAAAATGCACCCGTTTACAACAAGAATACACTAGTAAACTTACAAAAAAAACTATTTGCAAGTTACCATTATTCTTGAAAATTCAAGTATTCAATATTTCACATGAGATAATGTCTCTAGATATTTGATGTCTCACACTTCATACTCTGGTAAATGGACTTACACCAGACATGTTCTCAATAGAAAATTCCATGAACTCCTATGAATTTTAAGATGCGACTTTTATGAAATTTAACAACTTGTGTTCTTCAACTTCCATTCTTCAAGATCTAGATGACTTCTCTGTCAACAAGTATCTATGCTCTCATCTTGAGAAGGAATAAAAATGAAAAAAATGGATTGAATACCTTTGTGATTAAGAGGAATCATTGTCCACTAATATTTTAATTGAATGTCGATCTTGAGATTTGTAACAGAGGGTGCCAAATAGTATTGACAACAATGACTACTCCAACGATAGTCTCATTCCTTTAAATAGACTAGAAGGAGGAGAAAAGGATGCTCTGGTGCTATCAACCTTCTTGAAAAAAAATTCCATAGTCAATCACGTCAAAGGAGAAGACAACCCATCCAAAGTATATATGGTCACCACACAGTAAAGATGGAAAACCTCTAGATGATTTTTTAGATACCAAGAATCAGCATCACGTGAATTTCAACTAGTACTGAGACTTTTTTCAATGTTTGGAACTGGTGATTAGAGAGTACCCTAGTGAAAATAGACTTTCTAGCTTCTTCAACTTGACCACACAAAACCCCATATGTATCACATAAAAACTCTTCACTGAATCTTCGAGAGAATGATCCTATCACTATGCAAAACCAAGTTTCTTGATCATATGGGTATTGATGTAGGTGTGAATTGGGAAATATATCACAAAAGTCTAATAAATTCTGGTCTTTCTAATGTAGTTTACTGATCAGGAATATATTTTCTTTCTTTTCTCCGTGAGAGATTTCAACATGAAGAAATGGTGTTTAAAAACACTATGCTCGACCACATCAGGGTTAAGGTTAACCAATGTCGACCTACATGCATATTTGTGGGATGGGGGTCAAAGAGGGAAGAAAAAACAACTTCATGGACAAGGATGAGGTCACAGATCACGTTATGAGTGTGGTCAAGAGATTTCTTGTGTGGTTGTTCCCTTGTAAATTCAAAATTCAAATATTCATTCTTCAAGGTTGGTACATAGAAAATTCTAGAAAAAGATAATTTGAATTGGCGCAAAAGGTTTTGGATTGAGATTATATAAAGAGTAATGGCTCTCTGGTCATCAAGGGTTCTTTTATGTGCTTGGGATTCTTGGCCCGAGCTTCAAAAATGGGTTTCCAAGCTCTGTTTATGGGTCACAAGCTCAGTAGGAAATACCACAACCTTGCAAAGAGAGTATTAAAACTGTGATCCATTCACTGTCTTTGTGGCATGAAGAATTAGATCACCAGATTCAATCCCACCCTATTCAATATCCGCTTAAATCCTATAGGAAGAATATTGCAACTGCTACATCTCAACGCACCATAATAGTAGGAATCAATGAGGAGTCTAACCGATAAATGGAGAGTCAAATACCAATCAAGCCAATAGATAGAGGAATGATTATGTAGACAAGAATGAAAAATGGCTTTGGATGACTCAGCTATGGATAACTCCCATAACTCAATTGACCTAAAAACTACAGGCTTTGATACCACTATTGGACACATGAAATGGATAAATGTGAGTTTCTATTATTATTTGATATGATACATGTGTAAATAAAATTTTCTGACCTTTGGATTTGTCTTCCAAGAGGTCTTAATGACCGTTACTATCACTTGATTGTTCATATTCATTCAAGTGAGGAATATTGTAACCCTAAACTGATTAGATTTCCAACAAAATTGTATGTATCATCTTGTGAGCATTATGGGAATTTTAGTAATTAGATTGAATTTGAATTTTATTAATACATTATAGTTTTTTTAATAAAAAACAATCATATACATATTGATTTATTAATAACAAAAAAGAATTGAATTACAATGTCAAAATATAGGCTTTTTCAACTGATCAATTATGTAACCTATATCACCATTGAGAACAACAATCACCCTTGACTAGTTCCAATTAGCACCCACCCCGCTAGCACCCGTTTGGGACCCCACTTGATGCCATGTCCTCTAGCTACTATCCACCATCGATCACTCATGTGTGGTACTTGAAAGGTCATTAGTCATCCACCATGTTCCTTACATGCCGCTACAGTCCCCTCACTATCATCCTCCTATAATACCCTTGTTTCCCTAGTATGTAATTAATCATGATCAATGAATTGCCATGCGATGGAATATAAACATATTAATTGTGTTTTGTTTGATTGAAAATGCCAACCAATTGACTTATGGGTGAATCCTTAAAAGTATTGGCCATGATACCACTAGAGGGAAGAGCGGGGAAACCTAGAGAATGGATTCATCATGCTAAGATGACCTAATCGTCCTTGCTAAAATATCTGATTTGGAAATAATAAGTTATTTCCCTTTATCCCAATTTCAAGAAAAATCAGTTAATGAGGGATGATGGTAGTTGAACAACCAACTACCCCAAATGAATCCAGGTATGGGAGATCAAGTTAGGAAAACATAAGCTATCAACTATAGGTATAATAGAGTACCAATTATGTAGCCCTAGATTGACCCCATGGGTCCCTTATGATAGAAGAAACAAGGACATGTTGAGAACCTTCCTCAGAGATAGAGGGGAACACATGGGTGCATACAAGAGAGGAGAAAAGGGGATATGAGTTTAGAGAGAAAGGAGGTTAGGTAGAATGAACAAGAGAAATAAGGAGAGAGATCTTGGGTTTCCGAGTTTTGAGAGGAGATGAAACAAAAAATTTGGGTCTAAGAGAAAGACTTGGAGGAAAAAAAATGTTGTGAGGAAGTAGCAGTAGAAATTCATGGAGGCATGGTTGTACATGTAGATCTGAAAAACCGAGAACCCGACCTGAGCTAAGGAGGTCCCAAGCTTGATGTTGGAAGGGCATCTTATAAACCTCAAAAAGGCCTGAGCTAGGTGGGTGTGAGAAATTTTATATCAGTGGTAGTGTGAAGGAGAGTGGCCTTCCCTTGCCTTATTTCCTTGAGAACCTAAGAAAGAATTCCCTGGTGGTATCATGGCTTGGCATGGGGGTGGCTTGTTTCTGAAGTTACAAATAGAGCAGAGCTTATGGTTGGGTGGAAAGGCTTGTCCACATAGTTAGTTGGATGATTAAGTTCTTCACATAATAGATAAGTAATTGTAAGCTCTATATGTAGAGTTGAATGAATGATTGTTGCATGTAATTGCTTTTAAATGTGCATGCCTAATTAGTGGTGATAGTGTTTGTCTCATTGGAAAGTTCTTGTATTTGAATGGTGGTGGAATAATGTGGATGGTTGTGCCCTGTATCCTCATTCTAGGATAGTTATCCCAATATAGGTGGAATAAATCCCTTGTATTGTTTGAAAGTTTAATATGTTGTGAAAAACACAATTATGCATACTAGTACCATCAATGAAATTGATGGTGTATGTATATGATCCCTGAAAGATAAATAGAGTGTTGTAATATCCCTTGGTAAGTTGGTAAAATTTACTTTAATGTTATGTATGAGAGACTAGAGAAGGCTGTGAAACCCAATATTCCTACTTGTTTCAGAAAAAGGAACGTTTACAAAGCTCAAAGTCACCATTAAAGGCTTAAATAGTCAAAGGAGGTTGTGTCAAATTTTGGTAGAGCGAGTTTGGAAAGGGTGGTGGGACAATCGAGTCCCAAGTTAATATGTCGTTTGTTGAGATCCCTACAAGTGGATCCAAAGAAGATTTGTGAGGGTACTAAAACCCATGAGCATTCCTTAAACCCTTGAAGTTCCTTATTTGAGTTGGCGAGACTCAACAACCATCGGTCTTTGAGTGAGAGTCAATCTCGTATGCCCGAGGAAGGACTACTTAACCATTACAAATCCATGTTTGGTCTCAAGGTGGATGCTAACCATTGGATCGACGAGGAGACTAGATGACAATCGTCTGATCTTATCGGATTTTTTTGGGATCCCAGGAAAGGGTTTAGGATATTCG
>ML776617.1:254988-271388 GCA_009831015.1 Picea engelmannii
AGTCCAAGATGATTCAAAATGAAAATGTCTCCTTGGTATATATAGGAGACTAGGAGGTTTAATGGCCTAAAGCCGACATAAATAAAATAACATTACTAATCTAAATTACAACTAATGGCCTAAAGCCAACATAAATAAAATAATATTACTAATCTAATATACCCCAATTAAGTGGTAATGAGCCAATATTAGGGCTTAACAGTTCATTCCAACAACCACATCTACACTAGAATGGTGACGTGTTATGACACACCAGTGCTGTGTTGGTGAACAAGGGTGACGTGGAGTCACGTGGCAGTGAGGTGTACTTTGACCAATAAGGTATAAACTTTGGAAGACCATAAATTTTGATCCATAGATTGAGTTTGAGCATGGCGATAGTCATTTGAAAGATCTTGATGAGTAGAAGACGAAGATACCTTTGAGAAGAGGCTTTGATAAGGTTGAGTAAAAGCGAAATTTTAATACCCCATCCCTTAAAAAGGAACTTAGGGGATTAGGTGCCTTACACCTCCCATCCCTTCACCAATCCATCCACTTAGTTCCTTTGATTGAATGACAAGCTATATGTCACCTTGTTTCGTATTATTGGTTTCCCCCCTCTGTGAGCCAATTTGGCTCCATTGTTCTCCTGTCGAGGATTGTCCCATTATTTCATGGGTATTGTTGGTTTTACCCCCTCTAACCCCCTTCAAAATTGGCTCTAGTGTCATCAAGGACATCTCTAAAACCGAGTTTGGTAGGTCAAGGATTGTGACATTGTTTCATGGGCATTATTTTCCCTTCTTTACAACCGAGTTTAAATTTATCAAGGATTATGATGCCATTTTTTTTCTTGGGCATTGTTTTCCCTTCTTTGTGATCAAATTTGGCTATGGCCCTAGTCCCATTGAGAAAATATTTATCCTTTTCTGGCTCATGGATTCATTGAGGATTGTTAGGTTATTTTTGCGTATTATTTTCCCTTTTCTATCAAGTTCAACTCTACTAAGTATTTTTGCATTGTTTCATCGACATTGTTTCCCTTCTCTCTGGATAAGTTTATCTCTGGCTCTGGTCCCATCAACCTCATACACAACCTTGCAACTTTGTTCCTCTACGATTTAGTTTTTCTCTAGTAATGTTGTAAACCTCATCCTTTTGCAACTGATTTCATCTTTGGTCCCATCGACAACCTTAGATCTAGTCCTGCTCAACACTGGCTTGGGAAGTTTTCTTGCAATTCTTAAAATTCAAAATAGTTATTTCTTGTTTATAAAGAGAGATTTGGATACTAGTTTTATAACTAGATATACATCGAATCTATTCTTTGCCAATCTTAGCATTATATGGGAATCCATGTTATATGTGACGTTTTATATAGTGTTATTATAGGTACTATCACACCTATTTGGCTATATCTGTGGTAGGTACATTTCAATTCATGGAAAACCACTACAAAGTAGATTTTGTGCCTGATGGAAACTTTTTTATGTTGCATAGGCCCTACCTAAAATCCCTCCACTACTACCTGTTTCATCTATGAAATGCATCTACCACACCAATCACAGGTCAAATTTTAGTGAGCATTGTCAACACCTGCACTATATAAAGAAAACCTTGCCAGGTAGGTTGAGGGGAAGGTAGGCCTACAACCTTGCTGAATATTGTAGGAACTCCGAGAGAGTGTTATGTTCTCATGCTCACATAAAGAAGGACAAATATCATCGAGGTTGAAAAAAAATAAATCATAGGCCAATGAAGAAATATTATATTCACTTGGGTGTTGATCTGTGCTATCTATTGAAGACTTTGACCTCGAATTACAAGAAAAAAGTTAAAAATAAAATGTAGAAATGGGATAGACGAAACTCGTGGAAATTGCAAAAATTCTATATGGGCAATAAGGCTTGGGGATTTCATGTGGATGGTGGGTCTCCATCAAAGGGTAAATTTTTTTTGTTAAGATTTATTTATGTTTTGCGGAGTTGCTACTTTTCTTTTCTACTACTAATAGTCTTTTGAATGTATATTGTAGAGGGGGGGGGGGGGGGGGGGNGCATCTTTCTCCTGATGATGACCCAGCTAAGCCAAAGATCGAAAAAAAAAATGCTTCATTCGTAGAATTCCTCAATAGAGCACCCCACTCTATAGACTTTTCTAATTGTCTCTCTATGAAATACCCCTCTATAAACCATAATTCAATGAGGATCCTCCATTTTTTTAATTTGTTTTATGTTGTTATTTTATAAATCTAGACACTGTGTTATACCAACTATGTCGGTGTTATAAATGTTGATCCTAATTATTCTTACTATGTTGATGTTATGTATGCATAAAGTTATGCTCAGTATGTTGGCATTATGTAGGCATTAAATTATATGCTCGCTATAACAATGTTAATGCATTTTAGCATGTCTACATGAGAACTGTAAATTTCCAAAATACAAATAGTTATGTTATGATTTAGTAGGCATAACATTAGTACATTTTGACATGTCTATTTTTTATAGTAATTCAACAAGGACCCCCATTTTTTTGTTATGTTATTTATATTTTTTATTTGGTTATGTTTATGCCAAGCATAGTAACTCTACAAACTATCCCTAGGAAAATTGTAACTCTACAAACAATAATTCCTTCAACCATAATTCAACAACTCCCCATTTTTAAAAAAATGTTATATGTTATTTTTATGTTGTAATGTCATCTAAATAAAAATTTCCATTATCAATCATGACGCAAGTCAGCGTTACAAATATTGACATTGGCATTATCAATCATGACACTAGTCATCATTATAAATCATGATGTTAGCATTATCCCAACTATACCGACACTAATATCCCTTGGCAATTTGTAACCTTGGAAACAACAATTTCTTCAATTGTAATTCAACAAGGACTCCCCGTTTCTTAAAAATTATGTTATATGTTATTTAAATTTTGTTATGTTGTTATGTTATGCAAAGCACACCTAAATAACAATTAGCTTTATAAATCATGGCATCAGATTTATCCTAACTATGTCAACATTATTCAAGTTTAGATTTTTGCTTACTATGTTGACATTAATACAATTTAACATGTGTTGAAGAAAACCTATTTGCGGGAGACACCACGTCATATTAGGTTTGTTGGTGAAGATGACAACGACAGTGCTGATGATGTTTCTACCATCAAGACGTCAAGACCAAGAAGATCATGCTCACATGTGAGATGGAAACTACGGGTAATTATTTTGCAGTGACTTTTTACAAGTCAAAATGCAAAATTTTGACATCCCTATAATGCCTTTGTTTGTTTTGTTGTTGACAATGTTATAGTAGTTATGTTAAACTTATGTTTCATGTTTATAGAATAAATCATCCATGCCTACTTAGATTTGAATTCATTGTGTAAATGGTTTCACATTGTTGTGATACTTCCATCATTTTCTTTATTTATTTCAACTGAAGGTTCTCATTTATGATAAATATCTTATCCCATATTTTATCTAGGCTTCCAGGCAATGTTGTATGCTCATTTCAAGAAAAAGGAAGTTGATGCATTTCTATTTCTTATGTTGTATTAATATTGAGATATCAAAATTCTTGCATATGCTTTTTTTCCTTTCAAGAGACTTTAAGAACAAGGGGTTTGAAGGATGACATGACCTGTATTGTAGTTGACATTATTCCACCCGAACACTCTGGTCCTATTTCATTTCCTTCTAGTAAGAAAAATAAGCTAAGATCGCTTATATTCATGAAAAAAATTCAAGATTCAATGAATAAATTGACCAAGTTGTTTGCAATTGGAATTGTTGAACAACTCTTTGAATAAGGGTTAGCAATACTTGTTGAAAGGTTGGTAGTTAACCTATAAGTTGAACAAATTGGTCCAACAGTTGAAGTAGAAGATTAACAAGTGAGTCCAAATCTAAGCTTAGTGATTGAGATGCAATTTCTTATCCAACAATAGTAGCATGTGTAGAACTAGAGGTAGAAGCAATAGACTCAACAACAATAGATGTATAGTTAGTTGTTTAAGAAAGAACAAAAACATAAATCATTTATTCCATTTCTCAAGTGGTTCAATACCAGGCATTAGTAGCATAGACTATAGCAGCATATACCTAGTAACATATCCAATAGCACCATTAGTAACATTAGTATAACCATCAGTAGCAAAGGAAAATACATATCTTGTTAGGATGGAGACAAATCCATAGGTTAGGGAAAAGGCATCGAAGGTAGTACCCGTGGTTCCAATGTCTAAGCCATTAGAAGTAGAGCTAGAAGAAACAATATAAGCATAACCTAGAGCACCTAAATCAAAGACAGACTAGGGATGTAGGGGTAGCAGTTATAGGTCTAGACTAAGGAATTGATCCAAGTGATTTGCTTGGTTAAACAAAACCAATTAAGCTAGCTTTATTGACTACAATGACGCTAGTTTAAGCTATAATTTGTTTTGTTGTTATGCTTTATATAATCAATTCAAATTGTTATAGTTTGTTTTACTATTATTTATCATTGTTATTTATAGTGAAGTTATAGTTTTTTTTTTTGTTATGTTAATTATAGTGAGTAAGTTACTTTACAAGATGAATACATCTATTTTCATATTTATCAACAAATAATTCAATTCTTTCATTAGGTCCGTTGATTTGTTTTTGATTTTATGCTAGGTGTGTTAGTTCATGTTATAGTTTGTTTCGTTGGGTGGTTTTGTTATATGATATATAAACAAAGAAACTTGAGATTAAATAGGTATATACATTGTGCAACTATACTGCTATACTATGTGGTGTAGACCCTCATGTCTCCAATGTTAAAAATCCACTCTCCAAGATCCAAGATTTTCTCATGAATGATAGGTCAATGACCAAGTTACTTGAAAAGATGAAAACAACTATTATCATATTTCTTATCAATAAACATTTTAGTTCTTTTAGTAGAGTTTGTCGTACATGCACTCTTTCAAGAGTGAATGTTGACATTATGAATTTCCTTATTCGGGGGATCCAACACAATCTCTTGGACATATCTAGTGATCTATTTTGATAAATAATATATGATTTGGTTTCTTACATCAGATGCCATCTTATATGATTTATGACAATGGTAGCTATCGATAGTTGAGGAAAACAAAGGCTTACGTGCCTTCTTTTTGGAAAACCTTTTGGGATGTGTTTTGATAAGTCCCCTTAGGAACTTGCAGGAATAACCAATGTCAGAATTATCCCTTTTCATATTCCTTAAATATTGCAATCAACAAGTCAACAAATCCCCCAAACACTTCATTATTGTTGTGCACCTCATTGCTTCCAATCTAAACATTTTTCTTTTGCATTTCAAAACAACACAATGATCAATAGTCTTGTTGAAATCCACAATTGTCCATTGCTTAGCACGTTCATCTATGAGATTATCATTTTCCTCATCACCCTTCACCAACCGGTGTGGCATTGCACTCACCTTTAAAATTGTTATAGTCAAGTATTGGTGGTTCAACAAAGTTTGGAAATAACATTGCACCCATTGGGGGATTCATGAGTGGGAAACCAAGTGGAATAGAAGGGGACACTCCCTTGATGTATATATATGTTTTTGTAACATGTTTGCATAGATTTCCCCTCTTTGCATCAAGGCAATCACAAATTATAATCTCCAATCTAGGATTACACACAGTGTTGAAAATGTTTGGTTGGCTAGATTGTGACTTGATGTTCATAATGTGAGGGTTGGAAAGGTCATAAAAAACATTTATGTCCAGGATGTTAAATGCACTATGTCATGGTGTCTTGCATTTGTGGTCTATTATAAAATTCCGGGCAAATCCATTTTCTTTCACGAACACAATTAACCAATAGTAGGAGAGTACTTGCACTATGAGTTTCCCAATAAACCAATCCATTCTATGGGAATATGCATTGCGTACTTGACATAACATGGATATCAAATCAATAATATTTTTTACAATATGTATAATGTTGGAATTAATATATATTTGTTTTTATTTATTTTTACATAAATTGTCAATATAGAAAAACATGGAATTGGCATTAAGCACTCTCCTTTTTAAGGAACATTGTTTGATGTGATTATGGTATGACCCAATGGAATCATTTGTTTCCCGGTTTGAATGTTGAAAATCCTTACATGATTTGACCCACATACCTGAAATTTTCCACATGACATATCAACATAAGAAATAATGCTAGCCAAATCACCAACAATAAAAAATCATCATTTTCATAGATTTAGAATTTATGTTGTCCAAATCACCAACAATAAAAAATTATCATTGTGACGAATTTAGAAATAAATCTAGACACATCACCAACAATAACCATTTATCACTATGATGAATTTAGAATAATACTACTCAAATCACAAGCAATAATGTATCACTATGACAAATTTATACTCACTTAGTTGTGGCTCCCATTGATCTTTGAAATAGTTGATGAAACAATTTTTCTCCGAGAACTTTCCATAGAAATATAGCAATTTGTTCATGGCACCCTAAACTAACAATGAGTAATACATTATGTTCCCCAAATACTTTGACATTTATATCTCTCTTTTATAGTCACGAACATACCTGGTCAATTTTTTCAGCCAACAAAGATGCATGTGCCAGATGTAGAGAATTATCGAGCCACTGAACACATAACTATGGATGAATGTGGATGAACAATATTTAGGTGAACAACTGGAAAATAAATAAATACACAATGAAATGAAGGAAAAAGAAATTAAGAGATATGCACACCCTTATCGTCTGGATCTCTTTGAGGGTACCACACACAATAAAAGATGAAGGTTTCCATGTGGGACAAGAAGCCAAAACATGTTGGTGAAACGCTTGCAACCGTGTCACCATTGTTTCTCGCACTACATTCTTTGATATGACCCAATATATAGGAATGTCATTTTGATGTGTGTCGAAAGCCAAAATGGTGAACAAAGGACAATACCACGCATGAGATTTAATGAATACAATATTGCAGATATATAACATCAATGTGGTCAACAAGGCCAATAGAAACAACCATTTCATGAATAAAGATTATAGAAAAATAAAGCCTTAGACAAGTATTTCATGAAATCAAATTACATAATAATAACACATGCATGATAAATTAGGCCACTAGAAACAAGAAATTCATGAATTAATTGTACATAATATAACATCAACTTAGTCAATAAATCCCCTTGAAAAATAACATCGACGTAGAAATTATGACCCCTAGAATTAAGCATTTCATTAATTCATACAACAACGTAAAAACGTTGGCCTAGTAAGCAAGTTTTCTATAAACAAGATTTTCATGAATTCTTACCATAGAAAATAATGTTGACATGGTAAATAAGGCGAATAGAAACCAAAATACCTTATATTTGTTGTGCAAAAAGTAGAATCCATCATAAGGATGTTGTTGTGCCCATGTATAAAAACCTACACCACTTTCCATATCGCCATTATCCCTTGCATAAATGGCTCTTGATCTAGTAAGAACACATCCACCTCATTCTTTTCCACCCAATATTGGATGCTAACGGAATCATCATCATGAATATGATACAACGGGTCATCAAGATATTTTATTTGGTTTAGAATGCCTCTTTTAGTCAAGAATGCATCTATCCCCGTTGTGAGAAAATTGTCATGGGTTTGTTGTAATGCAAGCATATGAACATGCTTATTGTGTATCTCAGATGGATAAACACCAACAAAAAGGACGGTTTCCACCCAATGTTTTACGTGTTCTGATAAGTGCATGCGAGAAGCCACCATGATTGGTGTGTAGTTGTATGATTGATGCAACCATGGCAAGGAAAACCACTTTTGTCCACATGTCGAGACTAGGCATAAATGATGAGCACCTAGTGCAGTGTAACCGATACCATTCTAACTACGTAATGCTATTCACATCCTCTCTTCCTCCTCTCTTGATTAGAATGATTTTTATTTTTCAAATGATATTTAACAACACATCTATAATCCTTCGGGCCATAAGAACACCATTGCCTGAAAGCATAAAAGAACTTGTTAAATCTTGGCATTGAAATAACAAAACATACAACCCAAGTTCATACATAACATATTATAAGGACTCATAAAATCTATGGCTTATAATGTCACCATAACGTGCATAATATAAAAAGAAAATTATTTGTTGGTTTTCAAATAAAAAATAAACATTCCCAACATATGTCTCTCTATAAGGCTGGCATGGGCACCATGTCTGTAACACAACCAACCTCTTAAGTACCTTTTTAAGGAATGGGGAATCAAAATTTCTCTTTCCTTCATCATATAATATCCTTTGTCTGAGGTCTTCATCCTCTTATGCTCATCAAGAGCTTTCCAACCACTATCGCCATGCTCCAACCCAATCTCTGGTTCGAAAGTTATTCCCTTCCGAAGTTCTGTGAGACTCATTGGTCAAAGGCCATGTGGCACCCACTTGGATCCACCTCACACATACCATCTTCAATCTCCTATATCCACGGTGGAATTCCATCCATCGTCAAATCCAATAGCGGTATTTGATCCTTTTCTAACACACAGGCTAGTAGGGAATTCGACGTTCAACGTTGAACATCTATTTTATCGTATGTACGCATGTCCTCCGGAGTCTCGAATTCCCAGAATTATGAAATTCTACCATGTAGCTTAGGCCTTTAGCCCTTTTGGAGCATACTTTCTAACGTCTCAAGTTGCCTGAAGTTCTGAACTCTTGAATTCCCAAAGGAGCTCAGAATCTCTCCACGTGGCTCCAAACTTTGGGCCTTTCAAACTATTCTTGACACCACACTCTAGACCTCTGGAGTCCTGAAGTCTTGGAGTCCTGGAGTCTCGGTCACTTCACTAACCAGTTTGTCCAAGTGGGCACGTACTAGGGGCTGACACACAACAAGGGCCAGGGGTGACATGTGTCCTCATTAGGGGATGTCACATGTCACACTTTAATAGGCATAATGTATCTGCAAAAAATTTATATCCAAGTGACACGTGGCACCTTATTTACGGGTCCACGTCACCCTGGATGACATCATTGAGCCACATCAACCTCAGACTGACAACCTTCTAACGTCCTTGATATCTCATGGTCGAGATCCGTCCACGTAGATCCATAGATCCACAGCTCCCTTTTCTTCGCAACTCTAGGCTTCAGAGCTTATTAACGCACCACATCTCAAATCCCTCAGACTGTCAAGTCTCCAGATTATAGGATATGACGCCACACGTCCCCTACCCGTTAACGACTAAGATTTACTCCACCATTCATGACTTCGAAAGTCTTCACACTTTGAAGACTCTCAACCAAGATCCTCCGGAGTGCCAAGTCTCTGCACCCCGAGATCTCCTACCACGTAGCCTCTCATCCAACAGCTTAGGTTCAACGGGCAATGTTTGACAAGGGACAGGTGGACCATGTGCCACTCCTATGATGTGTCTTGGTTGGTTGGGAAGTTAAGAGGGGTTCTTAGCAAAGTCCTTAGATTGAAAGTTGAGAAGTATCCTGAGGGATCCATGGATCGACCGCCCACGTCACTTTGTAAATTCAACATTCGGGAGGTTTGGAAGTGTGGCACCTTTGTTCTCCCGAAGCGGTCAATGATGGGTTGACCATGGTCTAGATATAATGGTCAGGAGAGATCTCGAAGGGTCTCTATATCTACAGTTCACGTTTATTAGTAGCTCTGACATTCGGGTGCAAAATTCATAAAGCTATAAAGTTATTAGATTCCCCATGTGGATCAAGGAGATGCCCACCTCCTCATTAATTAATTGGGATAAAATGTTGCACATATGAGTCAAAGAGAGTCCCACCTCTCCATTGGGTTTTATTTTCCACTGCTAAGTTAGTTGGGTAGTTAGATATATTATTATAATAATAGAGACTCATTTAATGAGCTCTTTCCATTATTGTATTGGGTTTTATTTTTCACTACTTAGTTAGTTGGGTAGTTAGATCTATCATACTAATAATAGAGACTCAATTGATGAGCTCTTTTTGACTTTGTTCAATGTACCATTTTCTAATTCTATATAAAATCCTAGCAAGCCTTCTCATAATATCAAGTTACTCATTTTGGCTTCTCTCATATTTTCTATTGTTCATTGTGAGATTAATTATCTCTAAGTGATTTACTAGTAATTAGTTTTAGAGGTGAGGCTCCTCTTTGAGTCTCACCTCCCAAGTACTTAATTTACATGTTTTTTTTGTCCATGCTTATTTTCATGCAATATTGGCATGTCTAAGATCCTCCTCTCTTGACATTCAATCCATCCATATCTCAACCCCTGAGATCTGGATTAGTGGTATCAGGCCGGGTATGCTCTCCATCAAAACAAGGGTTTGAAGCATGCTACGGGTTCAAACATTTTCATAAATCACCCACCTCCTTTTGGTACTATCAGAATAATTTTCAGGGCCATACACTATAAGCATCACAGTTGGTCCACATGCACTACATGGATTTGTGTTTTACCCTCGAATTCATTCACCATTACAAGGAGAACCATACATGGATTCACTACATCCATACATGGATCCACTACATCCATTTGTATGCAACAGTTTCAACAAATTTTCAGGGTGGCCATGCTTCCCATGGAAGTTCCACAACCTCTACAGCAACCCATGCTACTCTACAAACCCTTGGCATCCTTTGTGTCCCTCTACACTCATCCAACTTCAAATAAGTGATTCAAACTTTACACAACATTTCAAAGGCTCTACCATAGCTCATTGGAAATATCTCTTCAATATATCCAATGGGTATTTCGCGGAATCTCATTTGGGTTCATGGTTTGAGAGATATCATCGATTAAATCTCAACATGTATTTGACCCAAGGAGGCCATGCGTACCACCATCTTCAACAATATTTTTCTCACTGCTCAGGAAACTACAAAAGGTGTTCCACATATGGCTGAAAATATCTCTTCAATATCTCAAATGGGTATTTCACAGAATCACATTTTCCTTCCTGATTTGAGATATATCATCGATTGAATCTCAACATGTATTTGACCCGAGGAGGCCGCACGTACCACCATATTCAAAGGTATTTTTCTCCCTACTCAAGAAACTACAGAAGGAGTTCCACATAATTATGAAAAAATCTCTTCAATATATCAAATGGGTATTTCACGTAATTTCATTTTGTTGTCTGGTTTATGAGATATATTTGTTTGAAGAAGCACATGTCTGTAACTAGCGTGGTCGTGCACCCTTCAAATTTGGCCCGATTTTTCTCACTCCAAGGGCCACCTCAAAACAAGTTCCATATACCGATGGAAATATATCTTCAGTAGATAAAATGGGTCTTCAACAGAATTGGATTCCATCACCTATAGCAGAAGCTATGAATAGATTTGAATAAGGATGTTCACAGCCCCCAAATTCACGATTTTTCCATATATTTTTTTTTAATTTTAGGATTTTATTAAAATTTCTTTATTTTTCTACCCATGTACAATTCCATTGTCAACTAGGTTATGGGTTAACCACAAATCCAAAGTTATGGGTCAACCACACAAAACCCTTCTCTTCATTGGGTATTTTCATATTGTAACCATAATGGTACGATAATGGGGTTTCTCTTTTTAGCATGGATGAAATGATGGGGACCATCATTTTCTAAGGGGGGAGGAATGATCCAAATTTTAGGGGGTATATGGTCTAAATTTGGATGTAAAAGTAATAAAGCTATAAAGCTAATAGATTGCCCATGTGGATTAAGGAGATGCCCACCTCCTCGTTAATTAATTGGGCTAATAGGTTTCCTATATGAGTCAAAGAGAGTCCCACCTCTCTGTTGGCACAGGGGCAGACCCAGGGTTCAATGCTTAAGAGCACACCAACAAAACCCTAACTACCGGCCCTTTCGAAAACCCTTGCGAATCAGATGAAGTATCACCCCAGGTAGAGGCAGGGGTGGTTGTAGGACTCAAATGTCTGCAACCTTAGCCGGGACACCGATATGTGATTACAACACCTTAACATAGCACTTAACAGTTATAGTTCACAGTATTCACTTCACAGAGAAAACCCTAATTATAGAGCAACGCAGTATTCAATCAGATCTAACATATAGACGCAGTTAGCATAAGGGAATAGATCAGATCTAGCATTCATTCACATTACTAAGCACTAAGATATTATATCAAATGCATCTAAACATACATTACTGCATTAATCATATGAACAATAAATTGTCACAATGCACAAAGAAACCATAACGCAGCATATACGTGGTTCACCCCCATCCTAGGGATACATCCACCAACTCTTCTTCTCTTTTATTATCTTCGGTCAATCAAATACATGCACAGAGCCTCAAAATCCTACTCCGCATAGGACAGGAGATCCACACACACTTCACTAGATCCTCCTTCCCCAATCTAGGTCACAACACAAATCCTTTACACAATATCTTACAGTCACTTGCACTTAGCTCTGCAAGTTCTCAACACAGCATGCACGAAGCATTTACAATTTGTACTTAGCACTTAGCATGGTATCAAAAACCCTTCTTCTTTTCTTACATCACCTAAACTTCTATTTATACATTACAAAAAGGGCCTAAACATGGGTGAACCCATGGGCTGACATCCCCATACCTATTACATAAGCCCAAAACCCTAAAATCCCTAAAAAGGGGCCAAGATCCCGCGATCTCCGCTTCGACTTGCACTCCACCTTTGACAGCCTGTCAAAGTCCCAAAAGTAGGTCTAACATGACCAAGTATCCTCAAAACTTTATCAAGTGCCAACAAGCCCCCAACACTCACTTCTGACTTGTCCCGAGTCACTCCGATCTGGGTAGCTCTGCTTCGAAAGCCCCATGCTTGGCTTGAGCTACTTAGACCTGTTGTTGCGCCAAGGCCTCCTTCTCGACGAACTCTTGGATAACTGCTTCATTGACAAGTATCTCCAAGCATTGTTCAACTGTAGTGATGACTTGTTCCAGTTCTTCTCCTCGGCCCTCAATCTCTGTGAATAGTTGACAAGCCTCGTCCTGGATTGATTGGAGCCTCCGAGTCACTTCCATGACTTTTCTCTAAATGGTGTGGACCTATTGTTGAGTAGTGCATTGTTCTTGGGATTGCTTCATCCTCTCGACTGCTGATAGGGGCTTCAACTGTGCCTGTACTATTTCTGCTTGCTTCTTTGCCTCCTAGAGCTGTGACTCCAGTGCCTTCAGTTCGTGATCCTCAGTGAGTCTCTCATAAGTCTGGGCACTGTGATCACTTAGTTGTTTACATTCCATGCAGAGGGCCTTGATTCTCTCAACTGTACTTCGAGTAGTTGCTTCTCTTTGATCTCGTATATCTTGGGGAGTGTTGCGCACTATTTGTACCTCTAGATCTGTGATTCTCTGTTGAAGCTGCGAGATATCTTCTGCAAGTTGTGCTACTTGAAGCTCTACTGGTTCTTCCACTTTTTGCTTTAAGCCTGTCATAAAGCGAAGTGATATGATGACTGCTTCTTTGACTCCGAGATGCTCTGCGAGCAAATGCTCTTTCTCTTGTTGGATTTGTGCTTTCTCCACTTCAAACTTTGTTTGGAGAGCAACCTTCTCCTATTGTGTAACTTGACGTTGCTCTATGACTACTTTTTGCACTTGCTTTAGGGCCTTTGTGGCTTGTTTTGTTTCTTCCTATGTAGGATGAAGGCGATCTTCGGTCGCATCAGCTAGTCTGCGGAGTTGGGTAGGCTCATCTCCCAACTCTGGTACTTCTGATGGTGAGGGTGCAGTGGATACTGCGTGGCTATATTGAAAGGTCTGTTGTACCCCTACGAGTTCAACCTTGATTCTGTCATACATCTCCTCCTCCTTGGCTTCATGTTTCTACAAGACGTCATGCGAGAAATCTGCTACAGCTGCGATGATGAAGTCAAAGTCATCGATCGTGAGCATGGTTCGCATCGTGGTGTTTCTCTCTCTTGAATTCTTCCATGAGGTAGGGTTCATGGGGGAAACATTTCTTTTCTTCGAGGGATCAGCCTCATTAACAAGATCCCTAGGTGGTGTTACTTCACCTTGCTTCTACTGATCTTCTTTCCCATTGGTCTCTTGTCTATTTACTTCATCATCACCTCCTCATCTAGGTGATACTAAAGCAGTTACATCTGATGCACTACTCAAGTTTTTTACTTCTTCATTCTTCTTCCTTCTGTTGGTTCTAGGTGTGTCGTGTTCTTTGTGAGTGGCCTCTGAGCTGTCGATTAGTTCGGGATCAAACATTTCTGTAGGGTCAATAGGGATAAGGAGGTCTGCTGACCAGTGCTTAGTTATCTCACCGAGGTCCTCCTCGGTGAGCTTATAGTATGACTGAAGCTCCTCTTTATGCTCGTCTGTGCGCGTAGTGATATAAATGAATTGTCGATCTGCGTGAAACTTCATGAGAGGTATGAACTAGTGTAGGGTCTTCAGAATCATGCGAGGGACAACCCCAATATCCTTCTTCAACTAGAGATAGTATGTGTGGAATACTGCATTCGACTGCCACTGTTTTCCCATATCACTCGAGTACTAGAGTGTGGTGAAATTCGTAGTGAGTGGTTCAAATGACTCAATGTCTGGGAAGGTCGCACCTTCTAGCATCTCCCAAGTAGTAAATGCTATGAGGATCAGGAGCCAGCTAAAGTGGAACTCATAGCCCTGATCCTGAGCTTCGTAACAATCCAATTCCATATGGTTGACTAGGTACTTCGCCCAATTCATCTAGAGTCCTTCTAAACATTTCTCGGCGAGGTCAACAACAAATCATGTGACCTATGTAGGTCTGTTCTTTCTCACGAGCATTCCTGTGATAAGCTAGTTGTTAGAAAAAACAGGACCATGGAGCAATAAAATAAAACAAATGTGGAAACAAAACATAGAATATACACAATACAATAGAGACACAGATTTACGTGGTTCACCCAGTGTGGGCTATGTCCACCAGAGAAATTGCCAGGTCCTTCCTTTATTATTATCTAGCATATGAAGGGATACAACCTACAACAAACTCGTTGTAACTTCCTCTTCTTTCTCTCACAATATCCTATCTCAGAATACAATATTTGTCGTCAACCATAGCCACAATACATTTCCCTCATAAAAGAGGGTTGCCTTCTACGAAAAAAAACCCTAACATAATCTCGATTGTTAGATCTGCGACCTTATAACGAATGGTCCAGATTTACAATGAAATTACGATATACATTTACAAGGCAATTTTTCCTTCGGGGACTTCACCCCCGAACCCCTACTGGGGGCCTGCTTGCCCCCAGACCCCGCAAAGGGGGTACCCCCCCTCTACACTCCCCTGTGGAAGAGTGTACATACTTCTGGGTGTAAATACTTCATGGGGTATAAACATGGTTGAAAGTAAAAGACCTCTGAATTAGGAATATAATCAGGCTCCACAACCAACAATCTCCCACTTGGAGACTGATCTCAACAACTCCACCGCTGTTGTATATGCTGGACTCTGAACCTTCTTGGGCCTGGAAAATTTCTCATCTTCATCTTCATTCTTGAAGAACAACTGAAACTGAGCAGGAACTCAGTTTCTCCCTTGTTACTCCCTTTGTTAACATGTCTGCAGTATTCTGGCTAGTGTGTATCTTTTCCAACTTCAAATGTCCATCTTCCAAGGATGATCGTATGAAGTGGTACCTCAACTTTATATGCTTAGTCTTCGAATGGAAGGCTGAGTTCTTTGCAAGATGAATGGCACTCTCACTGTCATGGTACAACCTGCTATTCTCTTGCTTCTTTCCCAATTCCTCCATAAACCTTTGTAACCAAATCATCTCTTTACTAGCCTCTATAGCAACAACATACTCTACCTCTGTTGTTGAAAGTGCAACAACCTTTTGCAATTTCGAAATCCAACTTACTGTTGTTCCACCTATAGTAAAAACATACCCTGTGGTACTCCTCCTGCTATCTTTATCACCTGCCATATCTGAGTCAACATATCCCTGTAGAAAAGTGTCTGAACCTCCAAAACATAATGCATGAGTAGTAGTACCTCTCAAATACCTGATAATCCACTTTACTACCTCCCAATGTTCTTTACCTGGATTGTTCTATACCTGCTCACAACTCCCACTGCATGTGCAATATCTGGTCTTGTGCAAACCATTGCATACATCAAGCTGCCAACTGCTGATGAATAAGGGACCCTGGACATGTATTCTATCTCCTCCTGTGTCTTGGGACACATTTCCTTAGTTAATTTGAAATGGCTAGCCAAAGGTGTACTAACTGGTTGTTCATTCTGCATTCTAAACCTCTCCAACACCTTCTCTGTGTACTCACCCTGAGACAATGTCAGTTTGCGATTTTTCCCGTCTCTTGTTATTCTCATACCAAGGATTTTCTTTGCAACACCCAAATCCTTCATCGCAAATGAATTG
>ML776617.1:271605-299913 GCA_009831015.1 Picea engelmannii
ACTGTTCAAGATGCAAATCTTCTACTGCCACAAGACTTAAAATAGTTCTAATTGAAGTCATTTTAACAACAGGAGAAAATATTTCATCAAAATCTATACCTTTCTTTTGTGCAAGCCCCTTTACAACAAGTCTAGCCTTGTACTGTTTTTCTCCTCCATCTTCTTCCTTCAACTTGTAAACCCATTTATTCTGCAATGCTCTTTTTCCTGCAGGCAACTGAACCAAGTCCCAAGTATGGTTATTTACTAAGGAATCCATTTCCTCTTTCATGCCTTCCTCCCACTTCCTTTTGGTGTCTACCTGCATTGCCTCTTCATAACATTCTGGTTCACCAGAATAAGTCAACAATAAATAATACAATGAAGGAGAGTATCGTTCAGGGGGTATACTTAACCTGGTAGATTTTCTAAAAACACTTGCATGTGTTTGAGGTACTTGCTGCTCTTGTTGTTGTACATTTTGATTTTCTGGTTCCTTTGGAATTTCTTTTTCAGTGATCTCATCAAGCACTGTGTATTCTTGTTTCTCTTCTTCCTGTTTCTTTCCCTGCAACTGATCTTTGTACATGACCTTCTCATTGAATATGACATCTCTACTCCTAATGATTTTGTTATTTTCATAATCCCATAAGCGATAACCAAAATCATTAACACCGTATCCAATAAAGGTACATTTCTTGGATTTAGACTCATGCTTTGTTCTATTTTATTTATCAATATGGACAAATGCTTCACAACCGAAAGTTTTCAAAAAAGAATAATTTACCTTTTTTCCTATCCATTCCTCCTCTGGAATTATACCATCCAAAGAGCTTGAAGGTCCTATGTTTATTAAGTAAACAACAGTATCTACAGCATCTGCCCAAAACTATAAGGGAAAACCAACATGTAATCTCATACTCCTTGCACGCTCCATGATTGTCTTGTTCATCCTTTTTGACACACCATTTTCTTGTGGTGTTCTTGGAACTGTCTTCTCTCTCCGAATCCCATGGTATGAACAGTAATCATCAAACTCCTTGCTGCAATATTCACCTCCATTATCTGATCTGAGACACTTCAACCTTTTTTTTGTTTCATTCTCAACCAAAGCTTTCCATTTCTTAAAAGTTTCAAAAACATCAGATTTTTATCGAATGCAATAAACCCAAGTTTTTCTAGTTGCATCATCAATAAAAGTAATATAATAATGATATCCACCAAGAGATGATACCTAAGCTGGTCCCCATACATCTGTATGCACAAACTCTACCCTTTCACTCTTCTTTCTTTTCTGACTCTGAGAAATCTGACTCTCTTCTGTTTTCCATAAACACAATGCTCACAGAAGTCCAAATCAATTTGTTTAAGATATGGAAACAAATTTCTTTTGTGAAGTATTTGCATCCCCTTCTCACTCATGTGTCCAATCCTATGATGCCACAGTGCTGTATCCACTCCTGTAGAAGCTAAAGAGATAGAAGAGTCAGTATTACCAATACATAAATACAATGTACCTACCTTCTCTCCTTTCACTATCACCAATGATCCTTTGATGACCTTCCACGTCTTATCTATAAATATGGATATACAACCTTCAATTTCCAACTTCCCTGTTGAAATTAGATTTTTCCTTAAATCTGGAACATGTCTTACCTCTTTCAACAACCATTGGTTTCCATTGCGTTGCTTTATTTTTACCTTTCCCATTCCAACAATTTTGCATGGTGCATCGTCACCCAAATGAACATGTCCAAAATCACCTTGAACATAATCTACAAAATGTTTCCTATGGGGTGTGGAATGAAATGAAGCCCCTGAATCTACTACCCAAGACTCAAAAATATTATCTACAGAAAGAATCAAAGCATCTTGTAACACATCACCTGTTACATTTTCTTCTTGATTTCTCTCCTCCTGTCCATCTCTTTGTTTCTTTGGAGCTCTGTAGCCTTTCTTCAGATGTACTTTCTTCCACAATTCCAACACTCTATCTTTCCAAATCTGGATTTGGATCTGCCCTTCCTAGAATTCCACGGTTTCTGAAACCCTTTCCTCTATCCTTTTGTCTTCCCCTATTCTCCATGTTCAACGCATTTCCTAATGTCTCACCTGTGCTTTTACGTCACATTTCCTCACTAAGGATAACACCAACAACATCATCAAATTTTAAAGTATTTGAACCAGAGACAGAGTTACTTACAGCCATGACCAAGCCATTCTAACTTTCTGGCAATGAGCACAAGATTAGAAGAGCCCTGACCTCATCATCAAAGTCCACTTTTACAAAACTTAGTTGATTAGTAACCGTATTAAAATCATTTAAATGATCTGCAACAGACCCACCTTCAGACATCTTCATATTAAATAATCTCTTAGTTAGAAATACCTTATTGGAAGCTGAGGGTTTTTCATACAATTTGGCCAATGCGTCCATCAAACCCTTCGTTGTCTTTTCTTTGGAAATATTGAAATCAACCGACACTGTCAGGCTCAGCCATATCGTTCCTAGAGCCTTTCTGTCAAGAATCTCCCATTCTTCGTTCTTCGTAGCTGTCGTCTTCTTTGCTATTCCGCCCAATGGTAGGAATAGATCCTTCTGATATAAATAGTCTTCCATCTGCATCTTCCATAACTGGTAGTTTTGGCCATTAAATTTCTTGACCCTAAACTTTCCATCTTCCGACATTGCTCCCACTCGAACCAGGAACCCTCTTTTCCTGTGAGTTACCTTTTTCTCTGATACCAATTGTTAGAAAAATAGGACCGTGGAGCAATAAAATAAAACAAATGCGGAAACAAAACACAGAAGATACACAATACAATAGAGACACAGATTTGCGTGGTTCACCCAGACCCCACAGAGGGGGTACCCGCCCTCTGCACTCCCCCATGTGGAAGAGTGTACATACTTCTGGGGTGTAAATACTTCATGGGGTATAAACACGGCTGAAAGGAAAAGAGCTCTGAATCAGGAAGATAATCAGGCTCCACAACCAACACTAGTAGGCTAGATGCATTGTGCCATTTTGGATGGAAGCTACCTTGTAGCCTCGCATCCCCTTTTCTACATCACCATATGTGTCTTTGATCCTCTGTGCCAATGCGCGGTCTATGGCATTCTCTGGGTAGAAGTCCTGTGGGTCGGGTCCCTGCATGCTCCATCTGGTGATCCTATGGATCAATGTAAGATCGACTATGATGCGTTGGTCTAGCCATAGATAGCCGCCATGGTAACATGATAGCAGGAGCGTAACACACGCGTTAACCTCTTGGTGCCTTCCAAAGTGTGGAATCTTCATCACATTCAAGAGGGTGGATTGTGCGAGGTTCATAGTCCATGGCTGGGGGATTATTTTCGAGTTCTTTCCCTTTGTCCTGGTCAAATACTTGTAAGGAGCGAGCATGTTGTAGTTCTTGTGGTCCCCTAGGTTGAAGTCGCTGAATTTTAATTTCGTGATCTTATCCTATTGCGTTCTAACTGCACGTATCCCCTTTAGGAGGTATGTAGTAACCATGGTGTAATCAAAGTCTCTTGGGACACTGTCATGACTCATCACGCCAGCCAAAGGCGGGATGTAGTCGGGCAGGATAGTCAGGATTAACTTCGCATTTGCCAAGTCATCTCGATGCTTGGTTCTTTTCTCTGCTGCAGGTCGGGATGGTTCGGATTCACGACTAGTCAATGGGGAGGCTTGCACTCCTCTTGTTGATGAGGCTTGAGCTTCTATGAACATCACCTTCTTAGACATAAGGTCGATTAGAACTTCTTCAACGACTTTCTCTGTAGTGCTGAGCTCGTCCGACATGCACGCTTATATTGGATAACTCAGGTGAATGAATGAGTGCTCAAATCAATAGAAGAGGTTTCAATCTCAATAAACACCTCCTCGTTAATTAATTGGGTTAACAGGTTGCCCATATGATTCAAAGAGAGTCCCACCTCTCTATTGGCACAAGGGTAGACCCAAGGTTCAATGCTCAAGAGAGAACCAACAAAACTCTAACTACCAGCACGTTCGGCAACATCTGCGAATCAGATGAAGTCTCACCCGAGGTAGAGGTAGGGGTGGTTGCGGGACTCAGATGTCTGCAACCTTAGCTGGGACACTGATCTGTGATTACAACACCTTAACCGAGCACTTAACAGTTATAGTTCACATTATTCACTTCGCAGAGAAAACCCTAATTATAGAGCAGTGCAGTTAGATGGTTATTTAGATCTATTATTATAATAATGGAGAATCATTTAATGAGCTCTTTCCATTATTGTATCGGATTTTATTTTCCACTACTTAGTTAGTTGGGTAGTTAGATCTATTATACTAATAATATCGACTCATTTAATGAGTTGTTTTTTACTTTGTCCAATGGACCATTTTGTAATGCTATATAAAGGCGTAGCAATCCTTCTCATAATATCAAGTTGCTCATTTTGTCTTCTCTCATATTTTCTATTGTTCATTGTGAGATTAATTAGCTCTGAGTGATTTACTAGTAATTAGTTTTAGAGGTGAGGCTAATCTTTGAGCATCACCTCCCAAGTACTTCATTTACATGTTTTTTTTTTGTCCATGCTTATTTTCATGCAAGATTGGCACATCTAAGCTCCTCCTTTGTAGGAATTCAAGCCATCCAGATCTCAGCCCCTGAGATCCGGATCAATGTTGATAGAAAAAGATATAAAAAATGAATTCCTGCATGCTAGAAAAAGATATAAAAAATGAATTATAAGATGGTGGAAGATGATGTGATGGGATGGGACTAAAAGATAATAAGGAAAGTGGAATAAATAATGAGCATATATAAAATTAAAAAAAAATGATTATTGAATAAATTAGGGTTTGTTGTGATACGATTGAGTACCCATACTTTAAGGTGATTTGTTTTTTTATTACCCAACTACCCTACCTAAGTTTTTCAAAAGGGGGATATCCATAAGAGAAGTCTGTAGTCAAGTGTTGTTGAAAAATATGCATTTATCATAGAAAAAGAAGGGGATACCTTATTGGCCTTCTTATAAGTGAGAAGGAGAATACTTTTCCAAGGAAATAATAGATGAAATAATAGATTAAGCATGCCCACTTAATCTAGAATTTATTATACCCAAGGCACTATGAACTATTAAAAAAGTTGGCATTAGGATATATATGCAACAAATTTGGGTGGTATAGATACAAGATAATCACCAAGTATTTTATACTTTATGAACAAAAAATAGGTTCCTCGTCAATAAAGGTGTTACGATCCCATACCTTAAAAATGATAAAAAGTCAATGAATACAATCCATTTTGATGGGGAAACCTCCTTTTACAATATATCCAATTCAAAATACAATATGAGATGAGATAATATGATCATATATATTATAACCCTTAATTGTACCATTTCATTATAAGTGTACCCTTTGTCTTATATATATATGAGACAAAGGGTACACTTATAATGAAATGGTACAATTAAGGGTTCTAGTAGACCTACTAATATAACACTAGAAATGTAATAATTCAATATCTAGGGGCTTAATAAGGTGTTTTATACATAACATGGATCTTTTTCTAGGGATTAAAATGACCCTCCCCATAAAATACATTTTTTCCTCAACACTTGACTAAATGTGGGTGTTTCTATATGAATAACTCATCTTCCCATGGTGCTTGTTCCCCTGGTAGGTTCTTCCATTTGACAAGGTACTCAATAATTTCTCGATTTCATAGCCACTTAATCCTTGTTTCAAGGATCGTTTTTGGTTCTATTATGATTTTACCTTCTTCATTAATCTCTAGAAAAATAGTTTGGATTGGGATATTGTCACCAATTACCTTTTTTAAGCAAGAAACATGGAAGCTTGTATGTAAACGTGAAGATGGAGGAAACTCCAATTTGTAAGCAATACTTCCAATCCTTTTCAAGAACTAATAGGGGCCATAATATTTGGGTGCTAATTTATTTTCCTTCTTTTTCTTCTTAAGGGACATCTGTTTATATGGTTGTAGCCTAAGCAATACCCAATCCCCCACTTCGAATTCTCTTTCACCGCGATGTTGATATGATTGTTGTTTCATCCTATTTTTTGTCATAACCAAGTTGTCCTTCAATAGTTTGAGAACCTATTATTGGTTCCCTATGTGGTCCTACACTTGCTGAACCTTTGAGGTCCCTTTCAAGGGAGATGTGATGGATAGAGGATGACACCTATAAAGTGACATAAATGGGGACATTTTTTATGAAAGTATGGAAGGATGTATTGTACCACCATGCTGTAGAGGGAAACTACTTGACCCATTGTGTGTGTTTATCAAATGCAAAGCAATGAAGATATCCTTCTAGAAATTTATTCACAATCTCAGTTTTCCCATCAAATTGAGGATGGTAGGATGAGCTATGAGCCAATTGAGTACTCAAACAAGAAAATAATTCAGTCCAAAAATTTCCAGTGAAAATTGGATCTTTGTCACTTACAATAATCTTGGGGACTCCATGTAGCTTTTGAACTATTTCCATGAATGTTGTGGCTATTATACTTCATCAATCGATCGATCCACTAATACCATCGATTGAGAGAGAGAGAGAGAGAGAGAGAGAGAGAGAGAGAGAGAGAATGGGTATACTTCATCAATCGATCCACTAATACCATGATGACAGTTTTTCCTTCATATTTGGGTAAACCTATAATAAAATCCATCAAAATTTCTTCCCAGTGTTGAATTGGTATAATGAATGGTTCTAGGAGACCTAGATTATTAATTGTCTCTTCCTTATTATGTTGGCATACCACACATTCATACACAAACTTTTGAACATCAGTTTTAATACCTTCCCAGAAAAAAATCCTTCTTGATCCCATGGTAACTTTTCAAGAACCTTGAATGTCATCCTATAGGAGAATTATGCAATTTCTAAAGGACCTTCTGTTTGAGTTAGGAAATCTTACATAAATATAGGATATCATGATACCATAGAAAATCATTATTCCATACAAATTTATCTAATGCATTGGGTTCCTATTGTATTTGTTGAATGATATTGCATACCTCTTGATCTTGCTTCTATTCTATCCTTGCTTCCTCCACCCAATCAAATTGCAAAATAGAAATAGCACATAGTGAACCCTTTGTTTCTTCTTCTTTCCTTGAAAGTGCATCTGCCACAATATTATGTTTTCCTTTATTGCATATAATTTCAAATTCATATCCTAGCATCTTTGTAACCCATTCTTGTTGTTCTTCTGAAGATAATATTTTCTCCAAGAAGTACTTCAAACTATCATGATCTATTTTTACTTTGAAGTGTCCTTCTATTAAGTAAGGGTGCCATTTCTTAATTGCATGTAGTATGACCAAAATTTATTTTTCATAATTGGTTTGAGTAAGTTTTTTTATTTAAGTTAGTTTCTTTCAAAGGCAAGGGGCCTTCCTTCTTTCATTAAAACTACACCAATTTCATGTCCTAAGGAATCACACTCCACAATAAATCTTTTTTTGAAGTCAGGTGTGGCTAGGAAAAGATGTGTACAAGTATCTTCCTTAAGTTTTTCAAAATATTTGGTTGTTTCTTGAGTCCAATAAAATGCTATTTCTTTAATAATGTTGTTAGAGGTGTCGCTATTTGACCATAGTTCTTGAAAAACTTGCAGTAATAACCTATCAATCCTAATAATCCTCTAATTTTCTTCAAGGTTTTGGGAATTGGACATTCTCTCATAGATTCAATTTTGTTAGGATCCACTTTTACACCTTCATGAGATACAATATGACCCAAATATTTCACTTCTTGAACCCCAAAGTCATACTTGGAAGGCTTTATATAAAGTTGTTTCTCTTCCAAAATTTGTAATACTCTGTAAACATATTGTACATGGTCTTCCCACAATTTGTTGTAGATTAGTATGTCATCAAAAAATACTAACACAAATTTTCTAAAGAAGGGTTCGAAAATAACACAGTTGATGATATACGCTGAAATAACACAGTCGATTTCAATATCATCGCATATAAAGATTTCATTAACACAGATCATCGCAGTTAATGATGAATTACCACAGATGAGATTGTTATTAAAATTAACAACAAATTTGAAAATGGGATTGTTATTAAAATTAATTTTATATGCGATGATCTGTTGTTAATGATGAATTACCACATATGAGATTGTTATTGATGTCAACAAGTATATCAGTTAGAAGAATATGTCAAATGGTATGCAGAGATCGAAAGCGTAAGATCAGAACGTGGAGCGAACAGGAGGAGTGAATAGTATGAAGACCAAAAGCTTAGCTGGGAAAACACAGTACATTAGAAAATGTAGAGATAGGCTGAAGCAATTCGTGATTGTTGTTGATCACGATAGGATAAACAATGTTCCTATGATAAAATCTCAGGAGGGTTAGCGAATGAAGATCAAATCTCAGAAGGAAGAAGCACATTGCAGAAGTATCGTCAAGATCTATGGAAATATTGAGAAGTCGACCATTGCACAGGAAAAGGTGAAAAGTTTTAGCAGTTGTCCGATCAAGGAAACTGATGGTGTTGATCGTCTCATGTAACGGACGATGATCATATAAGTGACCACGGGCTTGCGGATCGTTGGAGGATCGTGACCATCGATCTGTAAGCTAGATCAACGGCATGGACGAATTGCGGGGAGGGAAAGCAGAATTAAACTACTCGCTAGTTACAATTCCACAATCTGTCTAGATCGTCAGATCTCATAGCTTCAAATATCTATGACTGCAGTTGATCCAACAAACAATGAGTTTTAAGTCTGACTAAATCGTGATCGTCGGATGCAAAATTTCCAAATCTATGGCAGGGATGAATTGCGGAGATTGAAAGGATAATTAAACATCGCGCTTGTTCCAATCCCGCAATTAGTCAGGACCATCCAATATTTTAGCCTCAAATATCAATGATTGTGGTTGACTCTCCAATAGTGCACATCTTCCCATTACAGAGTTGGGTGATGAGTTAAAACATTCGCAGATTGTCGTTGTGCAATCATTCTTGATCGTGAATCTGCATCAAGAATATTCACAACCGTTGGATCACTTTTGAGTGGAAGGATAGGATAAGCGAGGTAAAGAGGCTGTGAGTTTGGATATCTGAACACCCTTCAGTCGTCGATCAAACCTGAGTTATCATCAAGCCATTGAATCATTTTCGAGTGGAAAGATAGGATCATAAGCAAGGTAATATATAAGATCTCATTCATGTGAACTTCCATCAGCTGTTGGATCATTCTAAGTGGAAGGACAAGATAATCTAGAAGAGAAGCACTACAGAAAGATCGAGAAATCAATCTAAGATCCTGATCGAATGAAAATCCTTCACTTTGGGTCTAAAGATGTGAGGAACTTATGCTCCGTCAGTTTGAGATTTGAAATACCCGGAGCCCGAAAATTCGAAGTGAATAAGGACCGTCGGATTTGGAGGACATAACAAGGACCATTGGATCAAGGTTGTGGATCAAAGAACCTCATCAACAAGGACACGTGGAAGACCACGTCGGCAAAGACACATGGCATAATCAGATGATGACAGCTATCAAGAGGAAATTGACTCATGCCATGTCAACAAGTGATGTAAGCAAGTTACGTCACTATGGGAGAATTGCTTCGGGATTTTTACCATGAACGAATGTCAAAAGTCTTGAAGTCCCGAAGGATGAAGGTCCGAAGTCACTCTCAGTCGTTGATCTAAGATAGAGTTCAGAAGTTAGGACAATCATTAGATCCAGGAGAAGAACATGTGTCACATCGGGAGATCTACGTCGACAGATCCACGTCAGCAAGGACACATGGCACAGTCAGAGAATGACAAGTGTCAAGATGAATCGACATTTTAGGTCTGTGAAAATCATGAATCGGAGTGACACGTGGTAGCTACTCGGCTCGTGATACATCAACAAGTGATGTAAGCAACGTACATCACTCCAGGAGTTTTTCTTCAGGAGATATACCACAAGCACTTGCCCAAAGTCCTGAAGTCTCGAATGTCATAGTCCTGAAGTGGACACGAGACGTTCGATTTGAAAAAAAACTTCGGGTGCATTCCTAATCGTCGAAATACTACAGTGGAAGGATAGTGTAAGAGAAAACATTAACTGACAGCAAGCGGTCTCCACTGTTGATGACTTACACAACAGGTGATCACTCCGGAGGAAAATGGAGCAACGTTTATTCGAAACCTATGAATTCCCAAACGCTGAAGTCCATAAATGGATATAAGTCGTCTGATTTGAAAGACTGCTTTGGGAGCGTTCTCAACCGTTGATCATACTACATCGAGAGTTGAGGCTTGAGAATTCTGAAGCCCGGAGATGCGAAAGTATCTCGACCGTTGATCGATAAAGGGACACACATCAGCGGATTGTCAGCTCTGGAAGATTGACGCACAAAGGAGAGAAAGGGTTTGATATTTGAAATCTCCAGAGTTTGGAGATCTTAAGGGGATCTCGACCATCGATCTGATGTCGGGTGAATTCTCAACCATTGATCAAAATACAGTGGAAGGATAGTGAAAGAATAATATCCCGAAGACCCGGAGTAAATGGTGGCCTTCCATCTCATTGCTTGATTAAGTCCTGACTGTTGGATTATGAAAGAGTAATGTAAGGATCGTATATGACCATTGATCTAGCTCCGAAATATAAAGGTGAACCTTTCGATTTGTTCGGTGATATCGTATTCGGGAGATTTGAAATTTTGGAAGTCACGAAGACCCGAAGGGCGAATATTTGAAGTCTTGACAATCGTCCATTTCAGGAGATTGAATCGTGACCGTTGAATCGATAAACGCTCAAACGCTTGTCCCGCCTAACATGAGGTCACCGCCATTGGTCATATGAAAGTTACACCAAAAGAATATAAAGAATCGATAACTGATCGAATATGGTTTGTTGGTGAACCGATAATGCAGCAGAAACATGAGTACGATCTAATGAGTCGATCCATGTCTGTGATCAACTCATGACATAAAAAAAAATGAATCGATACACAATCATGATTAAAAGAGAGTTAAATCATGAAAACATGAATAAAGAATAAAAAGGAAAAATGATATTAATTGAAGTTTATATTATCATTTTAAATAAAAAGGTACAATGGTTCAAATAAAGGGACACAATGTTTTATATCTCACACCAGTTTGAAAATTATATAAACGAGAAAAAGTGGTGAGAAGGTTGTGTCCCTGCAGTCTAGAGAAGAAGATCAAAATAGAAGTAGAGTCCAAGAAAAATAATTGTTAGTTCTAAGATTCCTGTCAATGTCTTATTGAAGATCAAGATTAGAAGAAGATAGAGCAACGGTTATGCAATCCGGTACTTGATATAGAAGACCATACAAGCTAAGGTTGCAAAAGACAAGTAGAAATTACAACAAATGGCTACATGAGTCAAATTCGATGAAGATCAGAAGAGATTGAATTTCATTATAAACTAAGGGTGGTTGGGTGGTGAAAGGGTAGGTTGGAGCCTGTAGGGGAGTTAGTGCTTCCTTGTCAGTTGTAGCTGACTAAATAGGGGTTTTTAGCCTCCTACCAGTTGGTCCTGGTGAACAGAGGGAGTTGGTGCTTCCTTGTCAGTTGTAGTTGACTAAACAGGGGGTCGTAGCGTAGGAATTCAGGGCAATCGTTAGATTTAGGAGAAGAACATGTGTCACATCAGGAGATCTACATTGACAGATCCATGTCAGCAAGGACACGTGGCACAGTCAGAGAATGAAAAGTGTCAAGATGAATCGACATTTCAGGTACGTGCAAATCATGAATCAGAGTGACACGTGGCAGCTACTCAACTCGTGACACATCAACAAGTTACATAAGCAACTTACGTCACTCTGGGATTTTTGATTCGGGAGATATACCACAAGCACTTGCCCAAAGTCTCGAAGTCCCGAATGTCGCAGGCTTGAAGTGGACACGAGACGTCGGATCTGAAAAATCACTTCGGGTGCATTCTTGATCATCGATCTAATACAGTGGAAGGATAGTGTAAGTGGAAACATTAATCGATAGAAAGAGATCTCCACCATTGATGACTTACACAACAGGTGATCACTCTGGAGGAAAATGGAGCAGCGTTTATTCAAAACCTCTAAATTCCTGAACATCGAAGTCCTGAAATGAACATAAATCGTTTGATCTGAAATATCACTTTGGGAGTGTTCTCAATTGTTGATCATACTATAGCGAGAGTTGAGACTTGAGAATTTCAAAGCCCGGAGATGCGAAAGGATCTCGATTGTTGATCGAGAAATGGATACGCATCAACAGATTGTCAGCTCCGAAATATTGACGTATGGAGGAGAGAATAGGTTTGAGATTTGAAATCTCTGGAGTTTGGAGACCCGAAGGAGATCTCGACCATCGATCTGATGTCGGGTGAATTCTCAACCATTGATCAAAATACAGTGGAAGGATAGCGTAAACATAATAGCTCGAAGACCCAGAGTAAATGGTGGCCTTCCATCTCATTTCTTGATTAAGTCCCAACCATTGGATTAAGCAATGAAAGAGTAATGTAAGGATCGTATATGACCATTGATCTGGCTCCGAAATATAAAGGTGAATCATCTGATATGTTCGGTGATATCATATTTGGGAGATTTGAAATGTTGGAATTCACGAAGACCCGACTAGTGAAGATCCGAAGTCCTGACAATCGTCCATTTTAAGAGATTGAATCTTGACCGTTGAATTGATAAATGCTCAAGCACTCATCTCGCCTAACGTGAGGTCACCACCATTGGTCATATGAAAGTTACACCAGAACAATATAGAGAATCAATAACTGATCGAATATGGTATATTGGTGAACCGAGAATGCAACAGAAACATGAGTACAATCTAATGATTCGATCCATGTCTATGATCAACTCATGACAATAAAAAATGAACTGATTCACAGTCATGATTAAAAGAGAGTTAAATCATGAAAACATGAATAAAGAATAAAAAGTAAAAATGATATTAATTAAAGTTTAGATTATCATTTTAAATGAAAAGGTACAATGGTTCAAATAAAGGGACACGATGTTTTATATCTCACACCAGTTTGAAAATTATATAAATGAAAAAAAGTGGTGAGAAGGTTGTGTCCCTACAATCCAGAGAAGGAGACCAAAACAAAAGTAGAGTCCAAGAAAAAGAATTGTTAGTTCTAAGGTTCCTGTCAATGTCTTATTGAAGATCAAGAACAAAAGAAGACAGAGCAGCGATTATGTAATCCAGTACTTGATATAGAAGACCATTCAAGCAAAGTTTGCAACAGACAAGTAGAAATTACAACAAATGGCTCCATGACTCAAATTTTATGAAGGGGAGAAGAGATTGAATTGCATTATAAACTAAGGGTGGTTGGGTGGTGCAAGGGTAGGTTGGAGCCTGCGGGGGAGTTGGTGCTTCCTTGTCAGTGGTAGCTGACTAAATAGGGGGTTGTAGCCTCCTACTAGTTGGTGCTGGTGAACAGAGGGAGTTGGTGTTTCCTTGTCAGTTGTAGCTGACTAAACAGGGGGTCGTAGCCTCCTACCAGTTGGCGCTGGTGAACAAGGGTGTGGGTGCATCCTGATCAGTTGGTGTTGATCGAAAAGGAATAATATCTTCCTTCTATGTAACTTGTAAGAAAAGGAATTTTGCAGTTAATAGAAAAGTGTTGGTGGTTTTCCCTGTTGGGTTCCACGATAAAATCTTGTGTTCATAAGGGTTTTTTGTTCATCATATATTTATTAATTGAATAATTAATGTGTGTGCTTAATATGGGTGAAGTTAAAAATAAAAAGTAGGCAATACTAATTCACACCCCCCCCCCTCTCAGTATTTTTGGATATTCCATTAGTCCATAATATTTGCATGATGTTTTAGGAAAAAATCATGTTTAATGTCTTATTTTAATCCACCCATGTAAGGATCCAACAAATGTTCATCACTTATGTCATCCACCCTTGTGGAAAATACTTGAAATTTTTTAATTATAAGATTCAATATCACCTAAGTGCTTGATTCTTGACAATTGACTAAAGTAGTCATGCTCCCAAACTTACACATATAGTGCTTATAAGTCTCTTGTAAATAAAACACAATTATAATGATAAAAGGGTGGCTTCCTTTTAACTAACCATTGATATGGTTTGTTCTCAAAGTTCAAAGTTGGCACGTGAATCCTTTGCTTATCATCCATAATATTATGCAATTCAAACTATTGCTCTCTTTGGCTCACCCAGGTAAATACCTAATTTCCATCAAACTTCCTTAATTCAACCTTGGGAAGGTTCACTCCTTTTGGAGACCATCCATAAGTAACTCCATTATTGGAGTGAAATACCCTCGGAAAAAGTCTTATTATTAGAAAGTTGTTCAACTTGAACACTACCTTTATTTCCATGAGTCCCTTCAGACCCCTTATAAATTTTAGAGAGCCTCCCATATAAGGATTCTAGAATCTTTTGTTCAATATGTTCCAACTTTCCATCCATATTTTGTTCCATTTGTTCTATATTTATTTTCATCTCTTCCTTAATTTCATTCTTATTTTCATCCATCTTATTTTCAATTTCTTGAATTTTTCTTTGTGAGTTTACCAACTCATCACTTTTTATTGAACTCAAATCATTAAGTTGTTCCTTCAATTTGGATAGCTTGTTATGTATCTCCTCCTTTTCTTCACGAGTTATAGATGAGACTTCTGGAGGTCTAATTGGTGTTTAATTATTTCTTGGAGGAATAAAAATGATAATACTCATCTAGTTTATCTTTATCACAAATCTTGAATCACCAAAAATAGATCTTGCAATAAAAATTTATGCCAATTGTAAGTTATGTACCTTTCAAATCCTTAATTTGGAGTATGTATGGATGAATGGCCTTTTTCCTAATGTATCTATGGACTTGGAACCCTTATGCGTTTGAAATTTTGGTATGTAGTACTCTAATATGATTGTTTAAACTCCTTAAAATTTCACATTATGCACCTTCGATGATAAAATTTTACGACACAAATACCAAAATGACTTGTTTAAGACTATTTTCAGAATTAGTAAAAATCCCCAACTTCTACAAGATATATCTCATAAATTATAATGATTCAATTTATGAAAATTTTTCCATTGGTAATTCGCTATGTCTCCCCGAGATTCTGAAAATTTTAGAGTCTGAAACTTCACCGAAATTCATTTATAGTGAAAATAAAAATATGACTTGTTTGAGACTAATTTCAAGACTAGTCACAAACCCCAACTTCGACAGAAGATATCTCTGAAACTATAATAATCCAAAACCTAAAATTTGTATCAAATGTAATTCACTATGTTGTCTCAGTCTCTACAACCCGATTACCAATGCTTTGATACCAAATGTTATGATCCCATGCCTTAAAAATGATTAAAATTCAATGAATATAGTCTACTTCGAGGGGGGAACCTTCTTTTACAATATATCCAATTCAGAATACAATATGAGACGATATAAGATGATCCTAAGACTAGGTATGCTTGGTGTATATATATATATATAGGGTTCTAGCCGACCTACTAATATAGCACAAGAAATGTAATAATTCAATATCTAGGGGCTTAATAAGGGGTTTTATACTTAACATGGGGATTTGTCTAGGGATTAACAAAAGGAATGGGTAGAAATCAATGAACAGGTAGAGTATAGCTTCGACGACCTTGATGAAGTTGAATGAAATTAAAAGCAACCAAAAATAAAATAAAATTATAACCTAATTGTGTGTGAGATTATTGATGTGTCGGAAGGTGAAGACAAGAATGAGGAAATAACTAAAGATGTACAAAAAATACATTGATGAATACAATATGCAACAAAAGGAAGCAAAGGAAGGATAAACACAAAAAAAATAACAGAAAGAAAAACTTGAGGGAAGAAACCAAGAAGATAAAAGTAGCTTTCTTACTTGATGAACATGCTAAAAATGTTTATCAAGAAGTTGAGGAGCTCGTCACAAAATTTTTGGAAGATAAGAAATAAAAATAGAAAGTCATAGGTGTAGATTTAGGAGCAAGTAAAGTGAGAAATAAGAATAAAAAATCAGAGACTAGGATAAAGGAAACAAAAATCATAAGGAAGCAAACACACCCAAGATCCCCAATTGAAAGGTATCGAGGACATTAGGAAAGTAGTCACAATAAAATAAATAAGTTACATCTAGTGAGAAAAGAGTGAGACAATAAATAAGAAATGAGGGGGAATGAGGAAAAACAACCTTGATGAAAACAATAGACAATATCTCCAATGTAGAGACCAAATCATAGAATACAACTTGAGTGCACCTAATAATTAAGAACATGGGTTTTCTCCCCATAGATCACATGTTCAATTCTGGAAAGGGGTAGGGTATGTACATGTGAGAAATTTGTTGCTTGCGGATATTTGTGTGGCATTATCAAGGTACCAACACTCTCACTCTTAATTTTGGGCTAGAGAGTGGGATGATTTGTATTTCTTGAGTGGACCCCAATGCCCAAAATTTAGAGGCTAAGATAATGTATATTTTTATTTCAATCTTGAAATATCAAATAAGTAAGATCTAAGGAAGAGGAGAATATGAAGTAGAATATAAAAAAAGAAAAGAGTGTAAAACTTTATAAAAGAATGCCCAAGAAGAACAAGGCATATGTAGATTGAAGGTATAATCTTAACAAAGGTAATAGTGAACAATAGAGACACATAACATCAAGGAACCATAGCATTGATTCCCAACCAATATGCTTCAATATTACATATGTTTGAATAAGGGGATTATAGATTATGTTTCCTCGAGAAAATAAATAATGAAATATTGAATCTATATGATGAATCCCAAAAGGAGAAAGCCCCAAATGGAGGAAATTATACAAAAGAAGGGGGGAAATCATAAAGTAACGGATAAACCACATGTCTAGGTATGTTTTGATGAGGAAATAAGTACACTAGAAACTAATATGGTCATTCCCAAAGTAGTAGAATCTAGATACACTGAGGCTAATGATAGGAACTACAGATTATGATGTAGTCCTTGAAAAAATAGATCCATCGCAGATCTTGCCTTATCTTAATACAAACCACCAATCCCTATCTAACACATCCAGTTAAAAATAAACACTTGGCTACTATGTTTTGGGAAAACATAAGGATCCTTATTCTCATCCCACATATTTAAGGAGTGAATACATATTACCACACTATCAAGATCTTATTTTAAATTAATTTAGTCAAAGGAATCCCCCTAAAAATAATAAATTGAAGAGACGATAAGTCCACTTACATGTCCTCTAATATCTTTCCAACGTAACCTAACTTTCCCTCTACTAGTTTTTTATCAGAGTGGCTAGCATGACGAGATTGGTCAAACTCTACCTCCACTCTACAACCGCGTGTGACATTTCCATCATATATCTCCTCGATGTGAAAATTATTTCAATATGCCCACATAGACTAGAATGAAAATACTTGTAAACATGCAGACTAATGTGTACATCATATGTCTAGGATCTTAAGCAATACCAACATAATACATGTTAAACAAATTGTTCAATATGAAATGAACAATTGGCATAGAGAGATTATTGCAATGTTTATGCACTTGATTCCTATGTTTAGTGCATCTTCTTCATCACATGGGTAATTATCAAACATTCCATAGTTATCTCTAAGTTCGTTAGCCATGCAACTATTTGCATAAATTATTGCCATATTTTCTTTTAAATTATCAAGATATGACATGCTTCAACCCTTCAACCGTTTCGTTTTTTTTTTCATTGTTCTTTTTTCTTCTATTCTCTTCAGACAATGTCATCCATGGTCATGCTGCCTCCATGTTGTAAAGAATAATTTATTAAATGCATCCATTTCTAAATTATTTGATGTATTCATGAAATCGCAACAAATAATATCAGATCAAATAAGCATTATCAAGTCTAGTGTGAATAATCACTATGTAGAAAACTGACCTAATATAACTGGATTAACCTTTATAATGTGTCTTCTTCCATTGGTTTGGAGTATCTCACCTCCCATTTTGTCCTCATATTAATCGTCACCCCAAAAAATTATGCCTTGTGTGTCATCAATTTTCTTGATGTGATCACTAGTGTAATAGAACAACTGATATATTGTGTAGCCCTCTACCATACACCCCTCAAGTTTTGTCTTTTTTCAAATGAAACGCATCAACGTTTTCATGTACGTCTCCAAGAAAAACATCCAATGACATGATACTACCTTGAATAATTTTCCCTCGTCAACTATGCAAATTAGAAGATGGACTTGCAAGTCCATGAAACTTGCGGGGAGTTCCTTCTCCAACGCACAAACTATCTCAACTATCTCTCAATTCCATTGTGGAATGTTATCCATGTGAATCTCATTTGATGTAATCCAATGTAAAAATATGAATAATTTCGATATGGGGCATATCAAGTCCTATGGGAAATAAAAAATTCAAGAGAACATAATATTGGGAATGCATTCCATATCACCTACATTGAAGAAAAAGATACATGTAATCCACATACTGTTAAAAGGTTCATATTGTCATGTGATTTATGTCAGACGATTCAATTAGGTGAACTATGCTACATTAAATCATCAACCTGGGGTTCGTAAACTGACGAAGTGCATGCAAAATATATGCATGTATTAGCTTATAATCTATCTCTAAATGATTATTATGTAAATGCAAATACTAGGAAAAATACTTTAACAAAACCATGGGAATGATTCTAAACATATGAGATCCTTAACCTATTGGATCATTATCCTTCAAACAATCACAATCTTTCAATCATATGATCAATGGGGGTTTCTATGATTGTTGCAAACAATCTTTTATTCAATTAAAAATTGTTGTGTGTTAGTCTTCCTATGTTGCAAACAAAAATAAATAAGTGTAGGAAATGAAAGAAAAAAAAATACAAATCACACAACTGAATAATGAAAACAATACTAACAGAAAGTAAATAAGAAACAAACTCCTCCTTAGGGGGGTGTCCTGGCTCAGGGAACACTACTGGAAAAGAACTTATAAAACCGAACTTATAAACTTAAAGCACATGACTCATACAATGGAATAGTGACCACACCTCCTTTGTATTAATCCAGAATCGTAGAATCGGTTTACAATAGTTTGATATCATTATATTTGTCCTCCATGAAGGCTCTCATAACCACTATTTATGCATTACAAACAAGATCGTATAGATCCATAACCCACGGATCCTCAAACCAATCACAACAACATATCTAAGAAAATCCATTTTAGAGAATTGTCCATATCGCCCAAATATTTCAATTATTGAAAAGTCTACTCCGAGATCACCTAAACAATATTGTTCTGCACGAAACCCATGCCCCCAATTTTTGAAATATGTCTTCATCTACTCGCAATTGGCACTACAAAATTGGCTCTGCTATTTTGGTACGGGTTTGAAATTCAGATCTGGAATATTTTTGGTTGTATGAAATGAAATTTTTCAACCCACATATGGATAAATTCATGGCATGTTGCATGAAATTATCTCATTGAATATCGTTTCCACCTCATGCTAATTTGGCATGGATCCAACTTGCACATTGTGCCATTTGTTCATGCGTTGACCACGACTTTGACTTGGCTCGTGCACTGGCCTAAAGGACTCTTGACCTGGGCTGATAGGTGAATGAGATTCTGGTGTTGATTTTTCATCTTCTCTAACTCATGATCTTAACCTGAAGTGTGTGCAACCATGTGGAAAAATGATTCGGTTGCAGAAATAGTTTAGCGACTACATAAATATATTTGAGTTGATTCTGTAGTGACTCATTGAAAGTAATAACCAGTTAAACCAAATTTCATAAGGAAGAATAGAAATATTCTTAGAATGAACAATTTACCTTGGATATTCTTCAATATACAAATTTTGTAGATGGGAAAGATAATCATGGAAAAAAGGGTAAAATATAGTGTAAGTTGGTTCATAAGTATAGGTTTTGGAAGGAAATTTATGAAAGGAAATTGACAAAAAGAGTATGATTTGAGGACCCAACATCTCCCCCACATGGAATATGTTACATGTCCTCATGCAACCAAAAATGTACTCTACCCCTCAAAAATTAACTTCCCTCCGTAAAAAATTCAAAATTGCTAACCCTTTTCTCTTATATTTTCTCTGTAGCATCTATCAAAATATTCAACCCAGAAAGTGATGCATGTATATTTATTTTTGACTCATTTAAGTTTATCTTCAATATTCTATTCTTGATTCGGCCTTGCTTCTTTGAATGTACCATTTCCCGGCCTTCCTAACCAACAATTTCTTTTGGGCCTCCAATTGTTCCTTATCTTTTTGTCGCTGAGTGATGTTGACCTTTAATACATCATTTTGAGTCTTAATATGATTGTCAAGGAGTTCATCTTCCAACTATTTTTTCCTTTAGTGATGTGGATGTTGGATTTGTCATTGGCTCCTTATCAACCTCAGTGGTTGTATGTATCTCATAATCAACCATAGGTTGATCAAATCCTCTATTTTCTTCATCATAATCATAATTTGGCAACTCATTCTTGTTTTCTGAACTAGGAGGAGGAATAAGGATCAATTTGGACCTAGGATTTTTTCTTGAATTCATTATCTTTAAACTGTTATGTTTCTCATTATCAGACTCCTCAAGCTCAGTGACTTCTTTGTCCCGAACTTGGCTACTGTCATGTTGTTCTGCAACTAATCCCTTTGTCATGCTTATGGTCGTTCAATGCAAAATAACATTGATTTTCCTCTTTGTATTATGCATAACCTCTACTCTTCCTTCCGATTCTCGGGATTTTGAATTTGTATCCCCTATTTCCTCTTCTAGCTTCAAGTTGTTGATATCGAATTAATCAAATTACTATGTAGTTTTACCTTGGGGTTGTCATCTAGGTTTTCTAGGTTTAGGGTTTGAAACCATGACCTCATTTTATGTCCTTTGTCTTGCATTTTTCTTCTTCTTTGTTGTTTTAGTCTTTGGTTCTTCATTCTTCTTTGGATCTGCATTCTCATTTTCCTATGCTTATGTATTTGCAATCTCCAATTTGGGAATCTCAAGCTCCAATTCCATGCTTTTCAACTTCAAAACTTTCGACTCTACTTTAGAAACCCTTCTTTTGGTACCCTTGTGTTTCGATCCTTTGACTTCTTGCTACGCAGGTGCCTCTACAAAATGATTTATTACCAAGAATTGTGCCCAATTATCATTTTGATCCTGCAATCTGGCTTCAACTAATATTTTAACCATCACAAAATGAAATAGAATCATATTCAAACTCCTAGGGCTATGTTAGATGGTTAATGTCATGTTCTTTAGACTGTTCAGTAAGTAAAACGACATATCTAATTTGAGTTATTGTATTGATCACTTCCACTGACTAACAAAATAGTTGGTGTCTTGGAGGAAATATGGGTTAACTCCATCCATGGCTATGCTCAATCGGAAGCTTTGTATTTCACCCTGGAATTTATCAAGCCATGTATCAAGTCAGGAGGCATTAATGCATCCCCACTGTTATCAATGAGGAAACTTTTCATTGAGGCATACAAGTTCCAAGAGATTATAAATATCTCTTGATCTTGGTCCCAGATAGATTGTTGACGTCGATGGGACAAGACCTATTGGAAGGAAGACCTTAATGGATCCCACATCTTCCAGTACGAGCATAGAACAAAAATGATTTGAAGAACCATAAAACAAGATTGAACCAACATGCAGAACTTATTGAGAATGTTTCTTGCCAGTTGCTTGGTTCTCAAGCAAAACTCGGGTCCAATTGCAACAGTAAACTAGTTTTCACAACTAGATTTATTTTTATGTTTACTATTCTGTTTATTTATTTATTCTTCTACCCTATCCTACTCTGCTTGAAAAATAAAATCTCTTTCAAGTATAGCAATACTTCCAATGGATCCATGTGCATAACATGATTACAAATAAACTCATATTTAGGTTTGAAAGATATGCTTTGATAGATACTAGAATATGAGAAATCGATTGCTTTGATTGATATGATGTAAATAATATTTTAAGAGTGAAGGTATGTTGTGAAATGATAGGTGACTGGAACCATAATTCAATGTAGTCATGATTCCCTTGGTTCACTTGTTCATTACCACCATTTTGTATGTCCTCCTTTGTCATGCTATGCATATCTTATACTATTTGTTGATTTGTCTCCTGAACGCATAAATGATATGATGATAGGCATGGTAGAAATCCCTCGATCTCAGGTTCTAATGTCTGCTCTCCATCATATTTTTTCCATGGTTGTTTGGTATCTTATAGGTCTTATTCTTGATATTGCTCATGGAATTTTTGGTCTTCTATCACTTTCTGGAGTGCAGGTATGTTCTTGAATGTTGTCAGGATTTGCTCCTCCTGAGATTCATTGTGTTTCCTACTATTGTCGGGATTTGGGAGATTTATTGGAGTATCTTTTTTCTTCTTAACTGAACAAATTCTTGAACATATTTAAGTTCTTCCAGCTGGTCTAGAGCTCCTGCTCACAAATGGATTGATGTATGGGGGTTCTTACAACACCCAAAAATAATTGAAACTTTTCTACTTTTTGAATGACATATACAAAAAAATGAAACACATTATGTATTGAATACCTCATGCTACTAAGACCCTATTGTCACCATGTTATCATTTGACATAAGTTACTCTTTCCATGCATTCTACTTATTAAATGGTTAAAGAGAGACTCACTACATATCTACTTATAATGAATGCATAGAGCTTTTATAATATAATTGTTTTATATAGTAAAGTCATTTTTGTGTCTTATTGTCTCTCTTCCAATGCATTCATTCCTATATGCATTTGAATGATAAAAATAAAAACTAATTCCTTTTTGCACTTCCCCGACAACGACGCCAAAAATGTCATTCAATTCAATTAGATGAACTATGCTACATTAAATCATCAACTCAAGGTTCACAAACTGATGAAGTGCTTGAAATATGTATGCATGCATTAGCTTCTAATATATCTCTAAATGATTATTATGCAAAAGGAAAACAATTTGTTGTTTAGCTGCAAAAACAAAGTTTTTTTTCAACTACAAAAAAAACATAGTAAATGAAAATACTAGGAAAACAACTTTAATAAAACCACATGAATGGTTCTAAACATTTGATATCATTAAAATACTAGAACATTATCCTTCAAAAAATGACACACTTTCAATCATTTGATAAATGAGGGTTTTTGTGACTGATGCAAACAATCTTTTATTCAATTAAGAACTATTGTGTGTTAGTCTTCATGTGTTGCAAATAGAAATAAATGATTGTAGGAAATGAAAGAACAAAAAATAAAAATCACACAATTGAATAATGAAAAAAAATACCAACATAAATTAAATAATCAACACACTCGTCCTCAGGGGGCTCTCTTGGCTCGGGAAACACTCCTAGAAGAGAACTTATAAAACTAAACTTTTAAAATTAAATCACACGACTCATACAATGGAATAGTAACCTTAATTCCTTTGTATTAATTCATAATAGCAATATCAGTTTACAACAGTTTGATATTATCATATATGTCCCCCATGAAGGCTCTCATAACCAGTATTTATACATTACAAATAAGGTTGTACAGATCCACAATCCACAAATCCTCAAGCCGACCGCAGCAATAGATATGAGAATATTCATTTTAGAGAATCGTCCATATCACCCCAGATATTTCAAGTTTTGAGAAATTCACTCTCACATTACCTAAATGGGCTCGTTCTGCACAAAACCCATGTCCTCAATTTTTGATATTCGCCTTCATCCGCTCGCAATTGACACCGAAAAATTGCCTCTGCTATTCTGACACAGGTTTGAAACTCAGATATAGAATATTCATGGTTGTATGAAATGAAATTTACCAACCCATGTATGGATAAATTCATGACATGTTGCATGAATTTATCTCATTCAATATTGTTTCCACCTCATGTTGATTTGTCGTGGATCCAGCTCGCACAATCTGTCATTTGTTCATGCATTGACCACAACTTTGACTTGACTCTTGTGCTGACCTGGAGTACTCTCGACCTAGGATGATAGGTGGATGAGCTTCTGGTGTTGATTTGGAATCGTCTCCAAGTCGTGATCTTAACCTAAAGTGTGTGAAACCATATAGAACAATGATTTTATTGTAGAAACAATTTAGCGGCTACAAAAATATACAAGTTGCTACAGAATCAGAGATTATGTAGTGACTCATTAAAAGTAATAACTAGTTAAACCAAATTCCATAAGGAAGAATATAAATGTTCTTAGAATAAAAAAATTACCTTGGATATTCTTCAATATACAAATTATGTAGCTGAGAAGGATAATCATGGAAGAAAGGGTAAAATAGAGTGTAAGATGGTTAATAAGTATAGGTTTTGGAGGGAAAGTTATGATAGGAAAGTTACAAAAAATAGTATGATTGAGGACCCAATAATTTCAACCCTAGAAAATGTTTGTTTGTGGTGAAGCAACGTTATAGAGTCGACCTGTATAAACAAGGTACCTTCACACCCAATACAACATTAGTCACTACATACATATCATGTTTCTTAAAAATCCATAAGACATCACCATATTTAAAATACCACAAAGGAGAGGCCACTCCTCTACTTTCTTGTTTTACCAATGTTGTATTTTACAATTTGAAGCCATAACATTTCTCCCAACATCCAATGTGTCACTTTTTTTAAATGATATGTGCCTTCATAAAGAAGATGAAACATTTTTTAATATATGCATGGGATCTAGTAATTGGGTAATCTTAAGATGCTCCTAATATGGAAGATCATAAAATATAGATGTCTTTTTCATCCCAATGGGAAATTTCTCCACATAGGTGTCCAAAAATTGAGGATCATCAAACATATATTTCTCATTTGAATCAATCCCAAATGGATAGCTCAATCAATTGTCACAAATATTGTTGGGAAATTAATTAGTTTTGTGCTAGCAGGTTTCAATTCAAATCCCCCTAGGTTAGGCATGCTAGTATATGCTAATAGGTTTACTAGAGATGACATCCACAAATGTGGGAAAGTATCCTTTGGGTTTCTATGCAAGGTATTCCTTGAAAAATAGGATCCCTATTTAACTAAAAAAATCCATCTTCTTCCTACTCATTCATTGTTTCATATGCCCCAATCCAATCTGATGTTGTCATTGTTATAGGATTCTCTTGGATTTACCATTTAAATATCCTACTACTCTTTTGTAAGGGTGATTCATTTTTGGGAGGAAAATCATTGAGCAATTTTAAATTGGCTTTCATAGGTCATTGGACCTTCTAAGCTTATAGAAAGTCCACAAAATTTACATCCATGATACACTTTTGTCACAATACCTACAATGTTATTATATACGAAACACATTAGTTCCAAAAGGGATAGTGGCACCAAATGAAATATGTGGCACACTTGAAACATGACTAATTATTTACAATGATATATCCTTTGAAGCCTTAGGATTATATGAATATAACTTAATATCCCATGAGGAGGACCCTTTTTACCCTATTTTTAAATTTTTGATACCTATCATTCCCAAGTTATGGACATTATCATTTTTCGATGTATTTGTCTCTATAAATAATACAATAATTCAAGCAAGTGATACATTAAATACTCAAAACCCAACCTTTTCAGCAATTGCTTTGTCTCCTCGCATGTCAAAGAAGGACATTTAAATCACTTGGAAGTGCATTATCTTTGAATAACCTACAATTAGTGAGTAATATAGATTATGTTGTCATTAAGAACCCATAAGATCCTTTATCATTGCTTATTGTGTGACAAGATTTATTAAAATGAAGGGAATTTAATGGTTAGTTACCTCAGTAGTGATGAGAAATAGATGTTAATCATACCATACATTTCCTAGGCCTAGACCCTTGTCCAAAGAGAGGGGTGGTGGAAGTAGATTTACATTAATTCCATTGAAAATTCAAGAAACACTTAGATAGTGATATTTTTCTTATGCCCCGCGGAGACATCTAATGGTAGTCTCGATGCAAGTTGTGTTTGATGATTGGCCAATGATATATGAAAGTTATAGTTTATTAACAACTCTTCACTGGGATACATACTACATATTACATGCACAACACAAATCATGATTCCTTCTTTTTAATAAAGAACTCTTTGTCATTGAGTGTTCCTAAAACAAACAATTTTCACTAAATAATGAGCACCTGTAGCTATTTATGAACCCAAAATGTTATCATGAGTGTGTGGATGATCATCGATGTATAACAAGGTATTCTTGTCAAAGTTTCAATAATAATAATTGTTCATGCACATATTATACATGGAAATGCTATGTTTGTATTTAACAATATTCAAAATAATTAGATTGACTATACCAAGGACCACAAAATGACATAAGTGCTATTAACTATATGGGAGGAACAAACACATGAGAAAGTATAAACAACCCAAAATTTGAAAATCTATGTTAAACTTAGAAATCATGTAATTATTACTACAAAAAGAGAATTTGGTTCCAACATTGAGCAGAGAGAGGGAAGATGACCAAAATCCATGCATAGTGTTATTATAAAAACTTTGTTGTTTACTTTTCCATTTGGTAGGAAGAGATAAGTCCTTTCTCCCTCCAAACAATTAAACCAACCTTGGTGTGTACTTGGACATTATTCTTCTAAGGTCATAGAACATTTTGTACCTCCCGGTGGAGATGTTTCAGTTGGTACTATTGATATTCTACAGTGGCTAACTAGAAATCTTGGTTGACTCAACAAAATAGATGGGTTAATCAATTTCAAATGAAACACAATTGATTTGGCTTCCAATTTTTCAAAAAATTACCATATGAAAGGCTTCATACATATCTTGGATCCTTGACAATAGTGGGAGGTATTAAATTGTCAACTTAGGGTAGTCATAGATTAACTTAATGGGATAATGTGACCTATTGAGGATTCATCTTCAACCCTTTACATTTTGAACAACCACATACTTAGAATATGGTAACCTAAAATACATCCAGTTCATGGTGAAGTACATCTCACCCAGGATGCTTGCTTGAGGATGGCATGCTACACTTGGTGAGGTAAAGTGGTTATCCATTTTCATCTAATAATTTGTTGGAAGATTGGTTGTTGTCATTGATGTCAACCCTAGTCATGGGTTTTGGACCGCAAGATTGGTAAAGGTATTTGGAAATGAAGGACAATGCACATGCATATACAACACCCATGAATGGATAGTATACATCATGTTGTTTCCAGTGGTATGTGGCACGCCACATGGATCCTCATGGTTGAGGAGAAATTAATTTTTGGAGATGACAAAGTGAATTGAAGAAGGAAGTACATGTAGGCCCTAGAGATAATTAAAGAAAAGAATTACAAAATAAGAAAGTGTCAGGTCGGCCCTAATGTTAAAAGGAAGTGACATAAATGGTATAAATAAACATCATTATACATTCATTTGATACCAGTCTAATTTCAGAGGAAATGAAAAGTAAAGAAGGCCAGATTTCAAGTGAGGATGAAGTCTTTTGGTGATATGTTCTAAGGTATGTTATTTTCAGGTCATCTTACCATTTTTGCTCTAAATTTTTTTCTAGAACGATTCAGATGGTGAAATCGCTATGGTATTGAGAAGACATATCAAGGTACCTCTGGTAAAAATTTCAGCTCTTGATTCGCTACAATTATGGAGATACACTATGTGGAAGATAGGGTTTGTGACCAGTCCTGAAGCTAGTCAATAAACAGGTGTTTTGGGTAAAACAATCATAAATTCTTCATAGAGAATCCAAATGAAGTGGGACAAATTTAATTGGAAAGAGTACGTACTTTGGTTTCTTGTGTGCGAGTTTCAGAATCGGGTGCTAATTATTGAGCACGGGGCATTCTGTGCAAGTTCACTCTCCTGAATAGACCAAAATTGAATAAAGTCTACCATTCTTTCTATAACCTCTTTTTGGGGAGGATTCAAGGAGTGAAAATTGGAGGAGTTTTAGAGAATACATTGAGCAATATTATCTATAGGATCAGAGTACTCCAATAATTGAAGAATTGCATAAATTGAAGAAGTCTCGGGAAGCATTATTAGGTTCTATGTGATGATTGGTTGATGGTGATGATTTAATGTAAAGTTTTATTATCTCTCATATATTATTGGGTGGAAGGAAGGGGAAAGGATGGAGAATTCAACTCTCTCTTGATATTTGAGGATTGTATCTTCCTCTTGGAGGTTTATCCCTCCCTTTACATTTGGAAGCTATAGCTACCTTTGGAAGTCATTACTTCCCTTGAACAAAAACTATTGATTATTTCTCATATATTGTGCAT
>ML776617.1:302216-331276 GCA_009831015.1 Picea engelmannii
ATGGTATAAATAAACATCATTATACATTCATTTGATACAAGTCAAATTTCAGAGGAAATAAGAAGTAAAGAAGGCCGGATTTCAAGGGAGGATGAAGTCTTTTGGTGATGTGTTCTAAGGTATGTTATTTTCAGGTCATCTTAGCATTTTTGCTATAACTTTGTTTCTAGAATGATTCATATGGTGAAATTTTTATGCTATTGAGAAGACATATCAAGGTACCTCTGGTAAAAATTTCAGCTCTTGATTCGTTATAATTATGGAGATACACTATGTGGAAGATAGGGTTTGTGACCAATCCTGAAGCTAGTCAATAAACAGGTGTTCTGGGTAAAATAGTCATAACTTATTCATCGAGAATCCAAATGAAGTGGGACAAATTTCATTGGAAAGAGTACGGACTGTAGTTTCTTGTGTGTGATTTTCAGAATCGGATGTTAATTATTGAGCGTGGGGAATTCTGTGAAAGTTCACTCTCCTGAATAGACCAGAATTGAATAAAGTCTACCATTCTTTCTATAACCTCTTTGTGGGGAGGATTCAAGGAGTGAAAATTGGAGTTTCAGAGAATACATTGATTAATATTATCTACAAGATCAGAGTACTCCAAGAATTGATGAATTTCATAAATTGAAGAAGTCTTAGGAAGCATTATCAGGTTCTATGTGATGATTGGTTGATGGTGATGATTTAATGTAAAGTTTTATTATCTCTCATATATTCTTGGGTGGAAGGAAGGGGCAAGGATGGAGAGTTCAACTCCCTCTTGATATTTGAGGATTGTATCTTCCTCTTGGAGGTTTATCCCTCCCTTTACATTTGGAAGCTGTAGCTACCTTTGGAAGTCATTACTTCCCTTGAACAAAAACTATTGATTATTTCTCATATATTGTGCATGGTGTATTGTGGTGTATTGGTGTAACTCTTATACTATTGTTCATTGCTCATTGGATATAATTGAATGGTTTAAGTATAAGTTGAAAAAGGTTTTTAAATTGTACTTGATACTGATTCACCCCCCTCTTAGTATCAACATAATTGTCTATGAAATCTTGCTCCAAATAAAATCTTTAGGTATTTTGTTACAAGTTGTACTAGTGGAATATCCTACACATTTAAATTTGATCTGGAACCAATATCTTGAAAAATTAAAAGGACAATTATTCAAATGATAATAATGCATGTGCAAAAAGATAGCATATATTCAACCAAAATGTTGACATATAACTAAATATATGTTTTTGCAAATAGCAAGGAAGAACTTGTAGGACTTGCATCTCTCGCGATATTGAATGACAGATATTTGTAATCAACCATTTACGATTTTATTTTTATTTCCCCTACAACTGAGCCAAAAACCACAATCAATACGTTTATGTAACTACACACAATCTTATGAGAAGACATGTTACTTAGTCATATGTATGTAACATTGGATTAGAATATACTTCAAAAGGTTTGTTGTTCGATGGTTCTCCATGTATTTTATAACACATAGTTATCAATGTTCTTCTTTTGATTAGGTGCGCCAACGATAAACTTATGTTAAAACATTTGTAAGTGCAAACCTTCACAAATTACTTTTTTTGGAGGTTTAAACTTCCATTTTGGAAAAACAAATATGAGTCTTTCTATGTGTACATATTGTTTAATGGCACATCAAAATATACCTCTATCAATGTGTTGACTATTTAACAACACACTAGAAACTAAAAAGGAATTTAAAAAATACAACACATTTACATCAATGTGCCAAAAAAAGAAACAAAAAAAAAGAGGAGGGCTTTTCAGCCATATTGTAAAAGTGAGTTAAAAAAAAATACCAGTCCATTGTTGTGCCAAAAGTTAGAGAGGATACTTGTGCGAGATATTTTTCCCAAGGAAGAGGAGAGAATGATTAAAGAATAGAACCACAAGGGTCAACATAGGTCAGACACAAATTTACAGAAGAGTAATTTCATATATATAATTTCACTCTCTACAACTCAACAATTTTTTCCTCAATTGTTTCACAAATTCCCAATATCCCAATAGTATTGTTTTTTCCTATGAATATTTATAGTGCATTTCAACAAACAAAGAAAAAATAAACTCACTCACCTTCAATATTGCAAACCCATCTTTGTTTTTCCTTTGCTTTCATTTTCTTTTATTATTGCAATCCCTAACTTTATTGTTGCTTCCCTTTGATATGTTTTTTGCTAGAAACCCTAGCTATAGCTACATTGGTTTATTTTCTTTACCCTTTCACAAAAATATTTATTATTTGGGGCTTCGGGTATTTGTGCTTACAATTTTTGTTGGCCTCATTGGTAATTTCATTGTAACAATGTCATTAATGCCTTGAGGCCTGATCATTGTCTTTTTATTCCAAACCTTGTTAGTATTTTTCAAGTTGCAAGGTGTGCACCACAAAGTAATGATGCATTGTTGTGCATCTTATCATATGCATTGTCATATGTTTCTATACATTATGTGTATTATACTTGATTGAGCACCAATGTTTGTTACTTACTTGATGGACCACCAATGAAGGTCGAAACAATTCTCCCCAAAAAATCAATGCATCACTTACTTGATGGAGCACCAATGCTTGTTACTTGATGAAGCACCAATGATTTTTATAGGTATAGGACCACCACAATCTTATTTTTACAAAAAAAAAAAACATAATTTCATATTTTCCATATCTTATTGTGTATGTTTAATATTGATATAAGATGGTTGACATAAGAGGGAAATGAATTTACGAAACGATATGATAATTTATTTTAGAACCGAAGAAGACAATGGTTATCATTTACAAACTACTTTGCAAGTGCAAAGAGAGCATAAGTTATATGAAAAAATAATTAAATGTGACTTCTATCAAAAATAAATTCATTATTTAGGTCACATTATTTCTTAATAAGGAATATCCATGGATCTAGAAGAGATTGAGGTCATAATGAATTGTCCCACTCGAAGAAGTTTGATAGATGTGAGATGTTCCATGGGACTTGATGCTTATTATCGAAAGGTTATAGAGGGATTTTCCAATATTTCTTACCCAATCACTTATTTGCAAAAGAAAGAGAATAAGTTTGAATTGTCCCACAAATGTCAAGAAAGGTTTTAGTTGTTGAAAAATCTCCTCACAAGTTCTCTAATTATGAAAATTGTAGACCCAACTAATAAAAAAATTATTATGTGAACTCATGCCTACATTGAAGGGATTGGTGGAATTCTTATCCAAGACAACTATGTAGTGCGCTATGACTCGTGGAACTTGAAAGAACGTGAGAAAACTATGCTACTCTTGACTTGGAACTTGTTGCAGTAGTGCACACTGAAAATGTGGACACTACTTGATGGGAAAGTGTAACACACTTGACCCCTAAATATTATTTTAAGGGGTGGGGCATCATAATTTTGTTTTCCTAACTATCTCAAATCCTAATTCTATTATCTCCATCAGCTTCTGCTCACCACGCGCTTTATAACGGTCACCACCATACTAAAATCTGAGTTCTGGTTTGCATGTCATTTCCTCCAAAATCTCTTCGGGCGTTATTATTCAAGGTCCATGTGGCATCCACGTGGGTCCATCTCTTACATGTCATCCAGAATTCCCCGAAGTCCTGGATCTCCCAACGCTCCTGTATCTATGGTGGAGATCCATCCACCATTATATCAGATGACGGATCTTCCCCCTCATTAAGGCATACGCCTAAGTATAATTCGACGTTCAGTGCTTTGGCATTGAGTGCCCCTTTTTTGTCTATGCACAAAGCCTCCCGGAATCCCGAACTTCCAAATTTCCATAAGATTGAAATATGGCTCCAAACTTCAGGGCTTTCAGTCTCTCTACAATACTACACCCCAAATCCTTCAAAGTCCCGAAGTCCCAGAGTCTCGGTCACTTCACCAACCACTTTGGCCAAGTGGGAACGTAACAAAGGCTGACACGCAGCAAGGGCCAGGGGTGACATGTGCCCTCATCAAGGGGGTGACATGTGTCATGCTCTAATAGGTATAAGGGATCTACAAAACGTCTGTAACTCAGTGACACGTGGAACTTTAGTCATGGGTCCATGTCACCATGTATGACATCAGTGAGCCACGTCAACCCCAGACAAACAACCTTCTAACGTACTTCAGATCTCACGGTAAATATCTGTCTACCTAGATCCATAGATCCATGGCTCTCATTGCTTCACAACTCCGGGCTTCAGAGATTATCAACACACCATATCTTAAATCCCCCAAAGTGTCAAGTCTCCGAACTGTAGGATTTGGCGCCATGCATCCCCTACCTATCAACGACTGAGATTTACTCCATTGTTTGTGACTTCGGGAGTCTTCACACTTTGAGGACTCTCGACCAAGTTCCTCTGGAGTGACAAGTATCCAGACTATAGGATCTCCTGCCACGTAGCCTCTCATCCAATGGCTCGAGTCCAACGAATGACATTTGACAGGGGACAAGGGGGCCATGTGTCACTCCCATGACCTGTCCTGTTTAGTTGGGCAGTTAAGAGGGGTTATCAAAGGAGTCCTTAGATCAACAATTGAGAAGGATCCTGAGGGATTCGAAGATCGACGGTCCACATCACTTTGTGAATTCATCATTCGGGGGTTTCATGGTGTAATCCTCCCCTTACTCCCAGAGTAGGTCAAAGACAAATTGACCATGGAGTATATCCAACGATCAGAGAGGGACCCAATGTGTCCTCAAATCAACGGTCCCTGTCACTTAGGCCTTTGGGGGTTTGGCCTTGTAGTATCTAGTTTTCTCCTGGAGTAGGTCAGTTTCGAATTGACCTCCATCTAGATCAAATGGTCACAGGTGGTTCTGAAGTTCCTTCAGATCGACAAGTCTCGTTACATAGTGGGTTCAACGTTCAGATTTTTTGACGCTACAAGAGATCCATCCTCCCAAAGTGGGACTTCGTCGAGGTACCATGCATGAAACCCTCCACTGGTTGATTGGACAGTAAAAAAGGGTCCCCAACGAACTCCCCAGATCAATAACTCACAACATTTCCAACTCCGACATTCAGAGATTTTGGGGTTGCAACACCTTTGTTCTCCTGAAATGCTCAACACCAGACTAACTATGACATAGATCTAACGGTTGGGATAGTTCCCAAACATCCTCAAATATATGACATGTGTCACTTCATGACTTCGACATTCAGGGGGTTTTGCAGTTTTGAATTTGTGGCCTCTCGGATTTCCAAACACCCGGAGCCCCGAAGCTAACAAGAACTTAGCACCATTCTGACTAGCGCAAGGTTCCCAGACCCTAGTTATATGGGTCCGTCGAAAATTCTCCTGGTTGCATGCTTAACTCTTGGATGGGAATTTGTGAAGGTCGTGGGCACGATCCCTTGGTCACACGGGTGAAATTTATGAAGGGTACGACCCTCGGTTTCATTCTATAAGCGTTATACCTCTTGAGCTTGCAAATACTTCAAATGAGGTGCGGGAATACTCCTCGCGTTTCTCCTGAAGTTTTAGAACTTAAAGATTTCTTAATCCTTGCACATCTTTCCAAGGTTTTTCTCACCTTCGCACTACCTCTCCTAAACTTAATAGACCCATTTCTCAAGAGGTCCAAATAATTGGAAGTGTAAATATGGACATAGGAAAATTGGGCCTATGGTTATCAAAATCACAGTTCTTTTCCTTTAATTTGAGCCACTACAGGAGGTTGTAGTACTTACATGTACAAATCATATTCGACCATAGAGGTCCTTAATTGTTGAAAAACATGACCAGAAGAAATGAAGAGAAATACAGTCAAGTCATCAAACAAACATGCACATCCTTGAAACATTTACGGGATATTCAACCTTATTGTAATATCATAGTTCAATTCTGTAGGGTATGAGAATACATATCTATTACAAGATGAATCCAACCAACTGACTGTGGGTGTCCACCTTTCCACCTAGCCATAGGCTCAGAGGCATTCATTCTTATCACTCTAGCCACCCCTGTGCCAAGCCATGATATCACTAGGTAACTTTTGTAATTCCTCAGAGGTTCTTTCTCTTTCACGATCTCTACGAGGTTTATTAGATGCCTCCTCAGCATCAAGCTCGTAGTCTCCTATTTGGGTCGTGTTCTCCTATAAATTCTCCAGTAACCATAACATCTTAATGATCTTTCCACTCTTCTTCTCATCTAGAGAGACTCACACGCTATTGCTCCTTTCTTCTCCATATCCCTGGTCATGCCTCTTCCTCGATAAGGTTATCGACCTGTCATGTTCCTTCTGTCGAAAGGAAACTCGGGTTAGTTTGGGCCTGCAGGAAAACTGCACCATGTGGTACTTCAAGGTGACTGTTTTCTGTCTCCCCAGCTAGACCCTCCATGCTTCCATTCATTGGGGTGGTTGATGGTTCAACACCAGTCCTTTTCTTATTAACTGATTTCTATAGTTTTCTCATCCTTTCCTCTAGTGATATCATTGCTAGTACTTCCCTCTAGTGATATCATCGCTAGTACTTCAAGGCTTCACCCGCACAGTCAATCATTGGAAATATAAACAAAAATACATTTACATCGTTCACATGCCCTAGCATGGTAATCATAATTAATGATTAATTACAAGATGGGGGAAACATGGGGTATTACAACCCCCTCCCCCTTGAAAGGAATATTGTCCTCGGTGTTCTTTCTGAGTAACACATGTCATGCCTTTCTCATTCAACTGCTTCATAAATCTTGATCCTCTTTCTTGGTTAGGTCCTTTCCAGGATCTTGGTCTTTGTCACCTGCCTCCACTAATTCTTGGATATCAAGCACATTAATCACAATTTTCATGCAAAAACATATAATTGTTGTATAAAATTCAAGAATTTTTTCATAACTTAGCAAAATACTCATCTGTGCAGTTCGTGGATTTGTATTCACATGGATATCTTTTTATCTGGCCACATATCCCATTGTTTGTATGATCCCATTCAATAGTTTATAAGAATTATCAAAGTCTCCTCTTTCTTGTGGTTACTCACCTTCCAAGCCCAGGCTTAGGCATCCCCTTCTCTGCTATACAATTCCTAGGGTGATTCATATTTCCTTGCCAAGGATTTCTTGCACAAGAAGAATTTCAGAGACTTCATTGAGCCTTACAGTCAAGGCATCCCTTGGACTTGCTCTGTCAAGGCATCCCTTCGGCCTGTGTTGCCACAACACAACATATTCAAGGTGATCATGGGTTACCACATGATTCTCCTGTCCCACTCAGTATATTTTTCATGCTTTCCACCTTGACAGCCTTCATTTTTCCTCCCTAGACAAATATTTTCGTTTCACCTGTATCATAGGTATACATAAATTATAAGATATTATCATCAATTTTAAATTCAAAATTTTCTTGCAAATCTGTTACCCACAAATTTCCACATTCCACATTTATTTTCAGATATGTTCTACATAGGAACCAGATTTTCCAGTATGGGACCTTCTTCCCCATAGTAGTTATCTCAGCAGACAATTGGTCTTCCTTATGGACTTACAATACTTCCATATCCAAGACCCTTTTCTCCCTGCAATTTCCACATTCCCCAGCCAAGCAAACTATTAGTTTTCATGCAATTTATATTTTCAAAACTATGCATACTAATAGCCCAAGTCATTTTCATATATTCAAGGGTACAAAGTAAAAGGAAATATCATTATTTACGTATGCAACCTTTCAACATACTAAATTTTCCAAATGCAATTTAAATATCAAATGTCTTTAATCAATGTGCCAATATTCATGGCCACATTCACACCCAATGCAACCTTGCATTGATTTCAAGTTTTCCACACTTTATGAAAAGCATGTTGCCATGGTGTGTTGGAGATTAACTAACCCCTTCACCATAGGGATTATTCATTCTCATTCATTATTGCAGCAGGATTATACTTTCTACTATAGGCTGATCATGATCCCAAATCAACACATATGAGACTAAAATTTTCTCTTGAATGCACCCAAGCATTCTTCCTTCATTAGTAACTAGGGTGTGAATACTCATGGCCACCCATATTTTCTTTTCTTTTCTTTGACACATATACAATGTAAGTAAAATATTGGATGGTCCTCCTTCCTCAATGGAAAATCCATTGTCTATCCTTTATGCAAACATGCATTTCCTCGAAGCAATTCCATGCAAAGTGCTAACTATGAGATCCTTTATTCCAATACCCCTAGATTGGTCATTGCACCCATGGTACTCTTTAATCATGCATTTTCTTGCAAGGATTATAAATCATCCTTGACTGGCATGGACTTATTCTCTCTATTTTTCAGATTCTTATTTCTTGAATCTTACCCTGCTTGGGTAGCAATGGCATACAACAACCACTCAAAATTATTTGCATATAATTAAGATAATGAAATATTTTTCAGAATGGATTCTTACCAAATCCCTTCATACCTCATGCCACATAGGTATGAACATTCTTATACCTTCTCTGGCTACTAGCACCCTCTTTGATATTACCTCATCAATAGTGCTTTGTGGGGACTTTTAAAGTCCCTTCAAAAATATTTTAACAACAACCTTCTCATATTTATCCTTTTCTTGAGGTTGTCCATCATTGGCAACTGTCTTTCTCAACAGCTCCAACTCATTTCTACACATGTCCTTCATCATAAATATATTAGTTATTAGGTAAAATAAAAATGCATGTATCATATCATTTTAGTCAATAAAACATTTTCAGATATGTCCTAGCATATCTTTATGCACTTCATTACATTATCCTTAATATTTTCATGAGTGAAACACAAACAATTCTTAATTGTTTCTACATTCATACAACCATCATCGCTATGGTGTCAAACATTTACTTTTCATCAGCACACCAGTTTCTTGTCCTAGAGAAAACATAATATACAACAAGAAAGGAGTTAAGAGCTCTTCCCTTTTCCAACACCTTCTACACATCCTGGGATTTTTAGTCCAACTAGTATATTTTCCCAGGGCCTAATTGTCTTTATTTAACACAGATTGACCAAGCCTATTCATTTAAATATGCATATTTATTCATTCTCCCTTTTTCCAGTTGTACTTGTTCCCACAACTGCTCTTCTAAGGTTTGCAACTCTATTAAACATTTCAGAGTTCTTAGGGTGAGAAAAATGTTCCTCTTTTTTCTCCTTCTTTTCTTATGCAATCTACTTCTTATTGTGATCGCCATGCTCGGTTCCTTGAGAAGTCTTGATTAGGTTCACCTCAACCTTGTCGGTAAATCAAAATGCTATAACGACAAACCTTTTGTTCACAATGAATCATGAACCTGTGCATTCTGCACATTACCATTCGGTTATCAGAATGGTCAAAGCTCATTTGTTAGTATTCCACTCATACATTTTGTTTTAGAATGTAATCCATTATTCTTATATATATATATATATATATATATATATATATATATATATATATATATATATATATATATATATATATATATATATATATATATATGCTTGCAACCCACTGCTCAATTCTTAGGAGTCATGAAGGTTGTGACTTTGTTCTCCTGACAGAATCTTCACACAGTTCCTCCACAGGGAACTCCTTCAACATGCAACTTCCTTATTACATATCCTTCACTATTTGTGATAGCCTCAACCTTGAGTTAGTTCAGTTGTTTATCAAATATTCAATAAGGAATATAAACATGCATCTTTTTTATGCATCCAAATTATTTTTCAACACATATTCTTTGTTTTGTTAACTTATATCCATGATGCACTTAACCACATGCATAATCATAAATCATTTAACTTATGATTGTTCAAAATTGTTGTGATGCAGTCCTCAAAGGCTTAATCATGTTGCTTTTGTCATGACAACAAAGCATCCTTGCTCGTTTACTCTTTCATTTGTTTATACTAGCCTTTCCCGAGGGAATGAAACACATTCCCCTCAATCTATCATTCAAAACCAAACTTTCATGACTCCTTAGAATAGAGTCATCCATGCATCCATGGTATTCATTCAATCTTGGAAAGTGTAATTCTTGCCTTACATTTCACTCATTTAGGTAGTCACATCATTCCTTTAGTATACATATTCTCATACATTATATATGTGCATCACTTGCACATTTAATATAATTCATATCTAGTTGGTCTTAATATCAATTTTCATATCAAGCAACCTCACAATGCATTAAATTCATGCACTCAAGCATATACCAACATAGCCAAACATTCATCATGCAAGCTCATTGCTTGCACCTTTTCCCATATCATTCATACACATGGACATGTAAGACTTCCATATCCTTCTCCCAAGGGTATTCCAATCCTTCTTATGATAAGTCGCATAGGGATACTCATCACCGAGCTTCTATCTCAGTTGAGAGCTTACAGTCATATTATCCTTTTAAGCATATATTTGTATATATGTAGGTGCATGGCTTGCACCATTTTACCTCATCCATTTATGTTGCTATTTTAGTTTAAATATTAGTGTTCTTTAGTGAGAGATTAAAGTCAAACATATGACTATTCTCATAGTCATAATTCATACAGATGTTGCCCCTTATACGTGGAAATAATCAACAAGGATCACCTTTTTCCTTTCTACTATAAAAACCTTCCATAATTCAGAATTCAGATAGGTGGTTATTGTATCACTCAACGCAGTAAGATAACCATTTCTAGTCTCTTCTTCATGCCTCAATTCACTCTTGGTCAATAGACCTCTACAAGGGAATATTTTGCTAACTCCCTCTTATAGCCATCTGAGTACACCAAGCCATCTCCATATGGTTACCATCCACCTCTGGATGTCAATATGATCCACTGGTAATCTAAAGGTGTTTTGACACCTCCTTAATCAGACCTTGCAACTATCTCTCATTAATCCTTATAGTCCTATCGTATTAAGGCATTAGGTCGCAACATCATCAACTTTTAATTATTTTTGTTAACCCCTATTTCCATAAGGTCATCCTCATCTAAAAGGTCCATTATTAGACTCTACCTTACAACCCACCATAGGTTATAACATGACTAATTTGGATGTTCAATATTTTCAATGTGCATTCTTATGCATAGACATGCTCTTGAGTTAACATGGATATACACTCCATTAGCATAACCATGAGCTTTTGAACTTGCTCTTGTCAATTCGCTTCTACCTTCATGAAGGTTTCTCTCAATCTGAAGGTTTCCTCTTTGCTTGCTTACTGGATTATTCCAGCAATTTTCAGTCAGTAAATTGACCTTACCATTTCCATTAATTCTATGATTGTGAGGGGTCATACACATATACTGGGTTTAATCCTTTACCATTCACATCCAAGTCTTGTTATTAGTGCTCATAAGTATAATCCCACTATTGTAGGATTGGCTATCTTTTCCCAAAGAAATGATAATCTTCTTCTACCATCATATAGCATGATTCAATCTTGTTGGGTAAAATCCCAACTAAATTTTAATCTGCATCCTTCTACTCAAGGAACTTATGGAGAAAACTTATGTTCGACAATAATATTCTCAACATGCTCATCTTAGCCTTGGTAACCTAATCTTATGACTAGTTTATAACAACACATACAATTGCAAGGTGAAGTCAACTTCTTTATTTGGAAACATTAGCAAGACATAATGCAGATTTCCAAAACATCTATCAACAACATCAGGTTTCATTCTTCTCTTTGGTAGAGGTTTAACTAAGCCTCTTAGGAATGCGGTAAGATAGGGTGTTACCCCTTAAAGTCCTCTAATAATATTTTTGTACGACTCGTGCATGAGCCCAAGCAGGCCAAGTGTTGTTTCCATGCTCTGATACCAATTTGTAACACACCTGACCCCTAAATATTCTTTTAAGGGGTGGGGCATCATAATTTCGTTTTCTTAACTATCTCAAATCATAATTTTGGGATCTCTATCGGCTTTTTCTCGCCATGATCTTTCTAACGGTTGCCACCATACTGAAACCTAAGTTCTGGTTTGCAAGTCATTTCCTACCGAAGCTCTTTAGATGTTATTAGTCAAGGGCCACGTGGGTCCATCTCATACACGTCATCTAGAATTTACTGAAGTCCCGGAGCTCCCAACGCTCTTGTATATATGGTGGAGATCCATCCACCATTAAATCCGACGCCGGATCTTCCCCCTCGTTAAGGCATACACCTAAGGATAATTAAGTTTTTTGTGCTTCAGCACTGAGCGCCCCTTTTCTGTCTATGCACGAAACCTCTCGGAGTCCCAAAATTTTGAAGTCCTGTAAGCTTTCCACATGGCTCCGGCCTTCGGGCCTTTTGGTCTTTCTACAATACTACACCCCAAATCCTGCAGAGTACCGAAGTCCTAGACATCCGGTTACTTCACCAACCACTTTGGCCAGGCGGGAACGTACCAGGGGTGACACGTTCCCTCATCAGGGGGTTGACATGTGTCACTCTCTAATAGGAATAAGGGATATACAAAATGTTTGTATCCCAGTGACATGTGGCACCTTAGTTGTGGGTCCACATCACCTTGGATGACATCAGTGAACCACGTCAACCCCAGACAAACAACCATATAACATCCTTCAGATCTCATGGTCGATATTTTTCCACGTAGATACATAGATCCATGGCTCCCGTTGCTTTGCAACTCCAGGCTTCGGAGCTTATCAACACACCACATCTCAAATCCCCCAGAGCGTCAAGTCTCCGGACTATAGTATCTGGCGCCAAACGTCCCCTATCTATGAACAACTGATATTTACTTTGTCATTCATGACTTCGAGAGTCTTCACACTTTGAGGACTCTCGGCCAAGTTCCTTTGGAGTGCCAAGTCTCTGGACTATAGGATCTCCTGCCACATAGCCTCTCATCCAACGGCTTGGGTCCAACGGACAAAATTTGATAGGGGACAAGGGGGCCACAAGTCGCTCCCATGACGTGTCCTGGTTGGTTGGTCAGTTAAGAGGGGTTCTCAATAGAGTCCTTAGATTGACGGTTGAGAAGGATCCCGAGGGATCTGAGGATCAATGGTCCACGTTACTTTGCGGTTGCAAAAACTTTGTTCTCCCGAAGCAATCAACGTCGGACTGACTGTGGCATATATCTAACGGTTGGGATAGTTCCCAAGCATCCTCAAATCTATGACCTGTGTCACTTCGCAACTCCGAAATTCAGGGGTTTTGGAAGTTGTAAAGTTCTAGCCTCCCAGAGTTCCGAACTCCTGGAGCCCCGAAGCCAACAAGAACTTAGCATCATTCTGACTAGCGCAAGGTTCCCATACTTTGGTCATATGGTTCCTCCAAAAATCCTTGGTCAGGAATTTTTTAAGGTCGTGGGAACGAGCCCCTGGTCATACAGGTGAAAGGTCTGAAGGGTACGACCCTCGGTTTCATTCTACAAGCATTATACCTCATGAGCTTGAAAATACTTCAAATGAGGTGTGGGAATACTCCTCGTGCTTCTCTGGAAGTTTAGGAACTTAAAGAGTTATTAATCCCTGCACATCTTGCCAAGGTTCTGCGCACCTTCGCACTACTTCTCCTAAGCTTAACAGACCCCTTTATCAGGAGGTCCAAATGACTGGAAGTGTAAATATGCATATATGAAAATTGGGCCTATGTTTAGCAAAATCACAGTTCTTTTCCTTTAATTCGAACCACTATAGGAAGACCTTTTACTTACATGTACAAATCATATTCGACTATACAGGTTCTTAATTGTTGAAATACACGACCAGGTGAAATGAAGAGAAATACAATTAAGTCATATAACAAACATGCACATCCTTGACACATTCACGGAATATTCAACCTTATTTTACTATCATAGTTCAGTTCTGCAGGGTATGAGAATACTTATCTATTACAAGATGCATCCAACCAACTGACTGTGGGTGTCCACCTTTCCACCCAACCATAGGCTCAGAGGCATTCATTATTATCATTCTAGCCACCCTCGTGCCAAGCCATGATATCACTAGGGAACTTTTGTAATTCCTCATAGGTTATTTCTCTTTCACGGTTTCTGCAGGGTTTATCATATGCCTCCTCGGCATCAAGCTCACAGTCTCATGTTCGAGTCATGTTCTCCTGTAAATTATCCAGTAACCAATATAGCTTAATGAGATTTATGCTCTTCTTCTTAGTTAGAGAGACTCACGTGCTCTTCCTCCTTTCTTATGCATATCCCCAGTCATGCCTCTTCCTCGAGAAGGTTATCGACTTGTCATGTTCCTTTTGTCATAAGGAAACTCGGGTTAGTCTAGGATTGCGGGAAAATTGCACCCTATGGTACTTCAAGGTAACTATTTTTTGTCTCCCCATCTAGACCCTCCATGCTTCCATTCATTGGGGTGGTTGATGGTTCAACCACCATTCCTTTTCTTATTAACTAATTTCTATATTTTTCTCATCCTTTCCTCTAGTGATATCATGGTCAATACTTCAAGGCTTCACCCCCACAGTCATTCATTGGTAATCTAAACAAAAATACCTTTACATTGTTCACATTCCCTAGCATGGTAATCCTAATTAATGATTAATTACAAGTTGGGGGAAACATGGGTATTATAGAAAGGGATACAAACTCATACTAATCATAACAACTTGAAGTATTTATTAAACCAACCAAACTTGAATGCCAAGAATGAAAGATTACCTAAATTTTCTCTATGATTTTGATTTGGATATCAAACACATAAATAGAAAAGAGAACAAAATTACATATGCACTTAGCAAAAAGATGCATTTAGTAGTTGTTAGAATTTACAAATCAGATTTTAAGAAAAGAGTTATTGTGTCACTTGTGGAAGATGAACATTATATCCAAGTAAAATATAGATTGTAACAAAATAAAAATAGCAAAGGTATGAAGGCTATCAACTTAGCAATGATGAATTTCTTATTTACACAAATAGAAAGTATATTATAAACTCTTTAAATTTCAAAAGAATTATCTTGGATGAAATACATAAGATGCCATACTCAAGCCATTCAACCTACCAGAAAACAATTTCTACAACAAGGAAGCAATGTTTTTGGCTTGGGATAAAAAAGGATGTTGTTTAATGCATTGCCATATGTATGGAATGTTGGCAATTTAAACCTAAGTATCAACATCCAATAAGATTATTGTACCCTTTGCCACTTCCAGAATGGAAATGGGAAGTGGTGAGATGGGTTTTCTTACCAAATTACCAATAAAAATGAGGCAATATGATGACATCAAGTTTATAGTGGATAAAAAATAACCAAGGAAGGTCATTTTATTGTTGTTAAATCTACTCATAAAGCTGGTGACATTGAAAAAATATTTATGAGAGAGATTTTTCAAATTGCACAAAATTTACTTCCATTTTTTGCAAAAGTCTCTTTGGAGACTTGGGAGCCATGCTAATTTTTAGTATTTCCTACCATCCACAAATACATGATCATATTGAAACAATGAATCAAGTGGCCAAAGACATGTTTCACATATATGTGATGGAGAAACTTTCAAAGTGGGAAGATTATTTGGTGGATTTTGCACATAACAATGGGCATCATGCATTACTAGGAATGAGTTCGTTTGAGGCATTATATGGAAGAAGATGTAGTATTCTGGTGGGTTAGGATGATCTAGTAAACAATTTCATGCTTGGGCCAAAAATTCTCAAGGATATGGAGCAAGAAGTTGCTAGAATCAAGCATCATTTGAAGGTAGACCAAGACAAATAAAAAAGTTATGCAAATAAGTACAGAATGGATAGAGAACCTAGTGTTGAGGATCATGTCTTCCTCATAGTGAAATCAAGGAAGAGATCTTTGAATATTGGTATTCATTCTAAGATGGCATCTATATATTGTGGACCATTTGAAGTCCTTGATAGGATAGGGCTAATTGCATATAGACTTTCCTTTCCTTCTAACATTAGAGCTCACAATGTTTTTTATGTTTCCTTTCTTAAGAAATATGTGCATGATCTAACCACACAATTGATTGGGTTATGATCTAGGTGGACCTTGTTGGGTATGTGTTATATTCTTTGAGGGGGGTGTAGCGCCCCCGAGAAAGAAAAAAAAATCCTCGAGAAATGTGTCGCATTTTTTTTCGTTTTTTGTGTTGCTTCGATTTTTGTGTCCATTGTTGGGTGGTTTTTCAGCACATGGTTTTTTGTCGATGGTTTTCTATTTCCGGTTAAGGAATTAGGGTTGTTGACTAATACAGGTCATTGGGTTAGGGTTTTGGATGTCGTTGGCTCCTATATGTATATTGTATTGTAAACAATGTATCACAATGAATGAATATAGAATATGTTGGTTTTTTCGGTTTGGTTTTCCAGGGGAAAATCTATGTGTAAAGTTTGTATTTTCCATTGTATATTTTTTGTTCTTTTACTGAAAATTTGTTTGCAGTAAATGTTGTACAAGGTTAAAATCTACAGAACTAGGGGGAGAATTTCAAGCATAGTCATTGTGCATCCTCAACAAGAAAGTAGCATTGCTTTTGAACCAAGCCATCAAACGAGAAAAGTTGTAATGGAAACACTTTTGTCCCAATGTGATCTACGTAGGATATTGAGGATGCCATGAAGGAGGCATACCCATTTTTGTTATAGTCTTGAGTTTCATCAAGGCTTATGCTATTTCAAGGTGGAGGGGAATGTAATACCCCAATTTTGACCCTTGGAATGTATTGGAGTAGATTATGTATAAACTGTAAATGCATGATTATAATGAAAGAATTCTATCTATGTGAACTTAAATAAATGATCTCATGTGTAAATGATGTAAATGTGTTTGTATGGATTGTTAATGTGGAGTTGAAGTCCAAAGTATAAATAAGGAATGGTTAGGCATGTAAAATTATAAATATACTTTCTATGGATTGTGTAGTAGACATACTATGGTGCACTCAAAGCTATGTAAATGTTAATGTTGGAATATAATTATAATATAGTGTTCCAAGATAGTTACATATAGCATGAGAGGGGTTATGATTCAACAAGAGGGGAAGAGGAAGAGGGACCTATGGGAAAGTAATCCTCTATTGCCAAGTTTTAACCTAATAAATCATATATTTTCCATGATGTGGCTTATATCATTTCATCAACCTTTGTTTCCTTAGAAATCCAATCATTAATGCATGTAGAGGTTGATGATGAAGTCTACCTCACTTAGTGATGAAACCATCAGTATAGTACAATCAATTTGAGAAATATTGAAGAGTCTTGCATTCTTGTACCTCATGAGAAATCATTCTCTGATGGTCATAAACATTCTTATTGTCACCATTCTCATGGTGATTCTCTCAACAAGAGTTCTCATGCTATATTCTCCATACTTACTCATTATACAAATCTTAAAATAACCAAAATTTGCATTGTGAAAAGTGATTTAAACCCTTTGATGAGAGATAGATAGGTTGTGATGGTTAGAGGTTGGAGAAGTTTGGAAGTCTTCACCCACTAATATGTAGAGAGTTTCTTGGATTATCTTTGACTAAAATATAAGTGTCCTATCTCTGAATATAAATATGTGAATTATATTTTATGTTATGGAAATATAAGTGTTGTGAATGTTGTGTGTGTATGTGCTTGATTCCAACTATGGCCATGGATGCCATGAATTTCAGTTAACATATCTTTAATTGTTCCATGGCATTTTATTACTTGCACCAATGCATGCATTTGAATTGTGGCAGGCTTCTATGGGAAAGCATTTGTGTTATATTATCACGAATTGGTCTCTTCGGAGACCAAAAATTATTGAATTGTAAGCGGCTTCTCAATCCATGGTTGGCAACGCATGGAAAGGGATGCTACAAAAAATTGATATGACTCCCAGAGGACATGGGTGGGCTAAGTATCCAAATAATGGATTGAATGATTTCATTTATGTTATGTATTGTTTCAAAGAAGAACTTACAATATGAAAATATGTTTAGCAAACAAAATTTTGAGGATCCAAAATTTTCTTGCAAGCTTATAAATCTTTACAATTTTTTATGATACTAAAAAATGTAAAGTATAAATATTTAACAAGACTACGATTCTCAAAATGTAAAGTATACATATTTCACAAGACTATGATTCTCAAAATGTAAAGTATAAATATTTGACAAGACTATGATTCTCATAATGTAAAGTATAATATTTCACAAGACTATTGTCACTAGAGTTTGTTTGGTTGATCAAGTAAGGTGGTGATATTCCCTATAAAATGTAGCAACCTCCTTAGCCCCCATTATTATGGGGATGGTCATCATGATCAATACAAACAAGTCAAGCATCGTGATGGATAGAGATCCTAATCGTTAAAGTTATTGGTTTTCAGCCAATCAAAGTATTAAAGAAAACATCAAAATTAAATAAAAAAACATTCTTAAAAAAAATCTAAATAAATAAAGATCCTAACCCTTAGAGTGGTTGGTTTTCAGCCAATCAAAGTATTAAAGGAAACACCAAAATTAAATTAAATTAAATTAAATTCAAATACCACATAGTACATTCAATTACATATTTTTTATTCAACACGTGCACCCATAAAGTTTTTGAGTGAAGAAAAAACTTTATATGTTTGGCTTTAGTGTTGAGGAGAGTGTACAATTCTATTTTGGCTTTATAGTTGTACAATTCTATGAAAAGTGAAAACAATACGATCGTACCCCACCTTCATCGAGCACTACCCCAACTCATGCGGATCCATAGATGAATGAAGGCAAATAAGTGGGAGGCACCCGATAAGTCAGATGGAGGGACGAGTATGGATAACTTTCATTTTCAAGACGAGGGGGATAAGAAAGTTATTAATAAGGGGAAATTGTATTAGGATAGTACCATCGTCTCCCTAAATTCATGGACTCTGTATTTTCATTTAATGAAGGACAAGGTGAATGTCTAGCCACTATGGGTTAAGATCTTATCTCTACCTTTGGAGAGATGGAAGGAAAACTTTTTATGTCTATTAGGGACCAAATAGGGAAGTAACCATTAACGTTGATGAAAATACCAAAAGCAAAGAAGCCACATATGTAGTTCACATATGTGTAGAAATGAATTTGGGGATGGGTTGCCTAAAAACATATTGATGTTGGTAGGTGGTCATATAGATAGGAGATATATTATGTTAAGGTTTCATTTAGGTGCTCAATAAATGGATTTAAATAATTATCTAGAGGTTGTTAGGGAGTAGACAAGAACTCTTTCGAATGTAAAGAGGCCATTGGAAGAATTGATGGTTAGTTCATCGAAGAAAGGCAAAGAGAAGGTGATGAGATTTGGTGAGGAGGAATTTTTTTTTGGACAATGTGAATTGTATCCTTTAAGACATAGAAAACACCAAGGATTCAGGGCCCATTCACAAGAAGGGGGTGAGTTTTGACTCAATATAGGAAGGTTTGATGTTGTATGGCCATGGGACAAAATGTATCTTTGAAGATAAGGGTTTGGAGGAGCCCACTTATGTAGATCTCATTCAAAGCAAAGCTAAAGGAAGGTAGGATCAAAAGTAGTTAAATACAAACATGTCCTACCCTCTCTGTCAAATATAGAAGCTTTAGGAGGATCATAAGAAACTTGTTCAGTGGTACATGAGATAATGTAACTATATTGATAAACAATAAGTGGAGTGTCTTCTCATGGGGCCAAAGGTTTGGATATTTTTGGAAGGATGAGTAAAGGATGTAATACCCTTAGGACGAACCCCAATTCTAAATGTACATATGCTTTATAGGTTGGTGAGCCGAGATGTTTTGGGCCAGAGTGCCTTTATATATATATTTTGAGGCTAGAGTGCCTGTGTGATTAGGCCAAGGAGTCTATGAGTTGAAAGGCTAGTGAGCTTAACAAATGTAAATTGTAATCACACTTTGTTATATATTAATAAAATACATCACTATTGCAGACCAAGTCAAATGAAAGAGTATGGGGGCCTAGGAATCCATGAGAGAGAAAGGGGTCTAAGGGTCTAGAAAGAGGGGCTTAAGCTAAGGTAATAGTATAATATTATTCCTAAAGTCGAAAATCATGTGATATTATTTTATCCTAAGTTCCTAAAGGTTGGGGATGAATCATGAAGTGTGCTCAAAGGCAGTTCGTAAGGTGACAAGTGTCAAGTTAAGAGCATGCAAATATATTGTTGGGAATTAGTGCAATTCCATCATTTTCCCCATCTTTCCATCATTTGTACCTTTGTTGGAGGGGAGAACTGGGAAGTTGGTTACCCTGTAAACCTTGGTGGTTTTGGGCTAAAGAAGCAAGTTGTCAGGACTGTGGAGCATTCTCTCTTGGTGAGGGAATTATTGGGATATGTTTCCCTATGTGTTGGTATAGTGGGTGTTAAATTGTTTGAGCAGACTTGTGTTCCAGGTGCCATAGAGCTCTGAGACTTCATAGTCAGCATGCTATTGAAGACCTGCAAGGAAAGTGGGATAGTCAAAGGATTGTTGAGCAGAGAAGGGGAACACTTCCTGGGGTGGGACAGGTTGTGGGGAATGAGAGGTTGTGATCTCGAAAGTGTTGTGGGAGTTGGCACCTAGGCCTGAGTTTTATTGTGTTGTATGTTAGACCTTAGTTGGCTTAGGAATCCTTTTCCCTAGTGGATTCATAGCCCCAGCTCAGGGGTGACCTGTTGTTGAGAGTATATGAATAGCATATTCTACGACTAGGAGGAACGTCTAAGATCTACAAGCAATCGATGATTTAATTAAAACATATGTGTCTTTTATGTGTTTATGATGTTTATTCTGTCTTTAATTATATTATGTTGTAATTGTATATATATTTATGCATGGATTATATGTTGTAGAACTGCATAATTATGTTCATATGCAGGGCATTTAGCTATTAATGATATCAGAGGAAACATTTTGTGTTGCATGGCTCAACTTAGATGGATGGGGATGTTACATTGTGGTATCAGAGCCACGGGTTCAACGTTAAGCATGCATGGGCCTTTTGTCAGCACACGGAAGCTGAAATTGTAGTAAAAAATGTTTAGAGAATGTCTACAAAGGGTTTTAGAGCATTTCCTAAGAAGTAGTTTGGGAAATCTCTTGAGTAATATGAGGGAATTGAACCAGGGGTTAAAATCCCCAATTTTCGCATCAGTTTGAGCATTGTGGGCCTTTAATGGGTCGAATTATGGACATTACAGTGCAACCATGGAGAAATTGGGTGGAATTGGAAAAAGCACCAATTTCTGCAGTGGAATTTGTTGAGGAATTGACACAAAAGTGTTGAATTTTTAGTGCAATAGTCGAATTGACATGCATAGGGACAAATTAGCCATAGGAATCTTAATTTCAAAACTTCCATGGTAGTTTATGTGAAAATTTGAAAATTAGGTAATTCTGGAAAAAAATGAAATTTGGGAAAATTTGGGTATTCTTCATACATGACGTTAGTAGTGACGTGGAGGCCACGTGGCAGTGACATGGTAGTGGTGACATGGATTTCCATGGTGGAAGGTCCATGGTATTGGCTAGTGGCATCATGGCAGGTCCGATGGCGAGGTGGAAGACGACCATTGAAGGGTGATGGACCATGGTATCAATTGAAATCGTTGGTGGTATCGCATGCTGGGGAGAGTGGTTTTGAAATAGCTATTGGTGATGTGAAACCAATAGGAATGCACCACATATCATGGGAGAAACCACCATGGCATCGAGGAAGGGTTGTTAACTTGCGTGCATGTTGACCATGCGAAATGAAATATAGTCGTCGATCTTCCGATCATCTCCACCTTTAGATCTAGAAGCTGGCAGGTCCATAGTGGCAGGGTCGATAGTGTGCGGTGGCAGGCCCAGGGATGATGTGGGTGCCGCATTAGGTGAGGTGGTATTGAGCGATACCATAAGCGGTATCGCATGGTAGCAAGGCATTTTTCCAAGAGTTCTTTGGTGATGGGAATCCAATAGAAAAGCGCTACGTATCATGGGTGAAAACCACAACTGCATCACAGAAGGATGTTAACCCTCCCACAAGTTGACGATGTGAAATCTATATGAATCGTTGATCATGCTCCGATCTCCACCGTTAAATCAGGGGTGGGGACAATTTGTTTGTGTGTCGAAGGATAAGGGTGTGGGATTGGACCCACCCATCCTCGCAGCCTATGTGGAAGCGTCATCTGGATGTTTGGCAGAGAAGATGGGACCCTCTGGTGGCATGGCCCATTGCAGTGGTGCCATGTGGCAACCAATATAGGTGGTTCCACAGTAAGTTTAATTAAAATTACTTTATTAGTTATAAAGTAAAATAAAGGTAAATAAATAAGAAAATATTATGAAAGAGGAAGGAAGGGGCCGACAAGGAAGGGCCTGGGTGGCGAAAGGGTTGGCATGGCATCAGCTCGGGTTTCCAGGTGGATTTAGAATACCACATCAACATCCATATCAGCAGAAATCAATGAAATTTGTCAGAGTTTTATAGTGTTTTGCATGTATAATCTTTCAAGGCATTTTTGAGGCCCTAAACAATGTCTTTAGGAGATCTAATTTTCGATATTGTAAGTGTCATAGGCTTATCAGTGCAAGGAATATTTTCAATACCAGTTTACTTCCAAAAGGCATAAATCCATGCTCAGAAGTCAGTTTGGGGCACATGAGTAGTCTATGCAAAGCTCTTGAACCATAGAATATACACATGGAGTTAGATTGGAAAAATGGATACCTGAAAGTGTACAAAATGAGAGAGAATATTCCTAAAGCATTCAATGCTAAAAGGGAAAAATGATCAAAATTTCAGCAAGATGTAATTAGCAACTTGTATGCTAGATGAAATTGAAACTTGGTCAAATTGTTAAAAATATAGGCATGAGGAAATCCAATTGGGATTCTATAAAAATTCCAAAAGATTAGGTGTTTGGAATTAAGTTCACCAGATGAAAGGTGCACAAAAGGGGGAAAATGAGTAATACTCATATGCCTATAACTTCCTACTCATAACTCAAAATGGGACAAGGAAATAGTCACACGAAAGGTATTCGATGGAAGAATCCAAATGTGCACCCAAAAATATGAATGGAGTAGAAAAATTCACAATCAATCAAAAAGAAGATTTATAGTTCACTTGAAGGGAAAAAATGTGCATAATTTTATAGATTTGTTGAATTATTTTGTTTAACAGATCCTATTGCATGCACATTTTGTAGAATTAAGGACACAAATAGAAGAGAGAAGGATTAATAGAGAGACCAGAAACATGGGATATGCACAAAGAACGTGCATTCATGAATATGAAGTCAGGGGATTGTATGTCAGCATGGGTATTGTAGGGACATAATCAAGTGGGAATGGAGAAGGAAAAGCAAAGAGAATAAATTTGGTAGAGACTATAAAGAGTCTGCAAAGAGATGTGTTGAGATATAAAATTGATAATGAGAGGCTTATGAAATATTAGGAGTGGCAGAATGGATTCAACATCAAGTTGTTTCAGATCTTGGATAGGATAGAGAAGAAGGTGGATAAGGAGACATACTCAAGTAAGTCAAAGAATCATAGATATCATACCAAAAATGAAGATTCTAGGAGTGCTAGTAGACATCATCATCATTCACCAAGGCACTCAGTTAGAAGAGCATAAAATAGTCTAAGTTTATCTCCTATCAGAAAGCATAGCAAAAGTTCTGGGGTAGATGAACTTCAAGGAGAAATGAGGAAGATCAAACCTCCTACCTTTGATGGTGAACATGACACAGATGAGGATGCATAGGCTTGGTTATTTGGAATGAGGAATTAATTTCAATTGCATAATTATTCCTCACAAGAAGAAGGAAAAATTACAATCTATCGGCTTAAGGGAAAAGCATCAATGTGGTGGGACCAATTTGTGAAAGTACAATGCATTTATGAGAAGAAAATCATTTGGATGAAATTCAGGCAATTCAAAAAGTATTTTCGGAAGAAATACTTATCCAATCATTATTATGATAGGAAGATGAAGGAGTTATTAGAACTCAACCTTGGGAGCATGACCATGGATGAATATGAGAGAAGATTCTTGAAGTTATTGAGGTATGTTGATTTCATCAAAGATGAGAAATTCAAGATTCAAAGGTTACTGAGTTGGTTACCTTCAATATTCAGTGATAAGATACAATATGATGGTACCAAAACATTGGAGAAATCAATAAAGAGATCCAAGTTCCTTAATGACCATCATAGAGGAATACCAAATTTCCAAAAGGCTTAGGAAGACAAGAAGAAAGGTAAGATGGAGAATAGGAAGAAAGGGCACAAACCACCATTATTCAAAAATAGTTCTTAAGGGAAGTCGACTTAAAATGAAACCAGTATGTCATAAACGTTGGGAAAAAGGCCAAGGCAAAAACCTATTAAATGTTGGCGTTGTGAGGGAGATCACATGTATAGAGATTGCCCTCATAAAGGTGAAAGAGTGAAGATTGTTCACAATGTACAATAGGTTGATACAATTGAGGATTGGGCAGGGGCATGCCAAGGATCTATGCAGCCTTTGACAACAAGCAAGCTAAATTTTTGTCCCATATGATTGAAGTGGAAGGTAAGATCAATGATCAACCTATAGTTATTTATTTTTCTTCAAGAGCTAGTCGTAGTTACATATATCCTAATCTTGTTGAAATATTTCACTCGCAAAGAAGAAAACATTGGAAATCTTTGTTGGTCCAGTAGCCAGCTAGCTACATGAGCTAAAAGAAGAAACAATGGGTTTATTAAGGATTATCCAATGGAATGAGCACAAAGGAAGATTTGAATAGCATACTTTTGGGTTCATATGATTACCTAATTGGTATGGATTGGTTGGATAAGAATCGTGATGTCTTGGATTTCTACAACAAGGCATTTACTTGTCTCAATGAGGAAGGAAACTTAAGAATAGTTCATGGTATTCCAAGGGTAGTATCTAGCAGAGAGATTTCATCCTTGCAGCTGAAAAGAAGCTTTAGGAAAGGATGCCAAATTTATGCATCTCATTTGGAAGAGGAAATTAAGGATAAAGTGCCAAATATTGAAGATTGTCCAATCTTGAAATATTATGAGGATGTATTTAGAGAGATATTTGGGTTTCCACCAAAGAGAGATATAGATTTCTCCATCAATTTGATGCCTGGAGTTTCCCCAGTGTCCAAGAATCCTTATAGGATGAGTACACCAGAGTTGAAGGAATTGCAAATGAAACTTGAAGATAATTTGAATAAGGAGTATATATGCCCAAGTGTGTCATCTTGGGGTGCTCCAATTTTATTCGTGAAAAAGAAGGATGGAACCTTGATTTTGTGCATTGATTTCAGGTAGATGAATAAGGTGTATGTGAAGAACAAGTATCCTTTGCCAATCATAGATGATATTTTTGATCAGTTGAAATATGAAAATATATTTTCCAAGATCGATCTCAGGTCATGCTAACATCGGGTGAGAATTAAGGAAGAATATATCAACAAGACAACATTTAGAACAAGGTATGGCCATTATAAGTTTATAGTGGTGCCATTTGGGTTGTCAAATGCACCAGCTATATTTATGTGTTTGATGAATGGAATCTTCAGGAATTACTTAGATAATTTATTCATTGTCTTCTTGGATGACATACTTATCTACTCTAAGTCTGAAGAAGGGCATGAGAAATACTTGAGGATGGTTCTACAGGTGTTAAAGGAGCATAAATTGTATGTAAAGTTGAGCAAGTGTTCATTCTATCAAAGGCAGATACATTATTTGGTCCATATTATTTCATAGGAAGGGATATAAGTGGATCTTGAGAAGACAAAATCCATTGAAGGGTTGCCAACACCAAAGAATGTCTCAGAGGTGAGATCATTCATGGGGCTTGTAGTTTATTACAAAATATTTATTGAAGGATTCTCAAGAATTGAACATCCAATCACTTCTTTGAAAAAGAAGGGTGTGAAGTTCGAGTGGACCTTTGAATGTGAGGAAAGGTTTCAACACTTGTATAATTTATTGACAAGTGCACCAATCTTGAGGATTGTTGATCCAAATGAAAACTTCATTGTGTGCACTTATGCTTGTAAGGAAGGGTTTGGGGGAGTTCTTAGCCAAAATGGGCATGTGATATGTTATGAGTCAAGGAAGTTGAAAGAACATGAGAGACATTATGTCAATCATGATTTAGAATTGGCAACCATAGTTCATGCCTTAAATATGTAGAGGAATTATATTATGGGAAAGAGATTCGAGTTGATTACATACCATAGTGGTCTGGAATATTTGTTTGGACATCCAACTTTGAATGTTAGGAAAATCAGATGGTTGGAATTCCTTAGTGAGTATGACTTTGATATAAAGCATATAAAAGGAAAGGAGAACAAAGTGGTTGATGCACTCAGAAGGAGGGTGTATGAAATACATGGTACAACCATTAACATATATAAATATAATTTAAAAGACAGAATATTGGAAGTTGCAAAATCATATCAACATTATATGCAAACAATAGAAAAATTACAGCAAGGTAATTTTCAGTAGAAAATTAACGATTATGAGTTGAGAGAGGATGGAATCCTCATGTACAGGGGTAGAGTATATGTGCCTAAATCTCAAGATATGAAAATATGGTGTTGTGAGAGATGCACAATGTGCCTTATGTTGGGCACCCAGGTTACCAGAAAATCATTGCAGCTATAAAGAGTCAAAAATTTTAGCCTGGTATGAAGAAAGAGGTGTCTCAGTATATTTCCAAGTGTCTGGAATTCCAGAAGGTCAAGGTTGAACATAGACATACAACTAGATTTCTACAGCCTTTGTTTATTCCTGACTGGAAATGAGAAGTTATGAAAATTGATTTTATCACCAAGCTGCCTAGAATAATGAAGCAATGTAATTCCATCATGGTGGTGGTGGATAATCTAACCAAAGTTGCTCATTTTATTCCAGTGAAGCTCACTCACAAGGTAGAAAACATTGCAAATATTTATATGAGAGAAATTTCTAGGCTACATGGTGTGCCTAAGGAAATTGTTTCTGACATAGATCCTAAGTTCACATCAAACTTTTGGAAGGGATTATTTAAAGGATTTGGGACAAATCTAAATTTTAGCACAACATGTCACCCATAATCAGATGGACAAACAGAAAGGGTCAATCAGGTGATTGAAGATATGCTAAGAATGTATATGATGGATAAACCATCAAAATGGGAAGATTATTTACATTTAGTTGAGTTTGCTTATAATAATGGGTATCATGCATCTTTAAAGATGATCCCATTTGAAGAAATATATGGACAAAAGTGCAACAAACCAGTGAAGTGGGAGAACCCAACAAATAACGCAGTTGTTGGGCCATAATTGCTTAGAGAGATGGAAGAATAGATGGTGAAAATAAAGCAGAAATTAAAGGTTGCACAGGATAGGCATAAAAGTTATGCGGACAAAGGCACAACGCACAAAGAATTTAAAGTGGGCGAGCATGTCTTCTTAAAACTGAAAGCTAAGAAGAGTTCACTTAAATTGGATAGTTATCCAAAGTTGGCAACAAGATATTGTGGACCATTTGAGATCCTGGAAAGGATTGATCTCATTTTTATACATGCTTGCACTGCCTACATCCATGTGCATACATAATGTGTTTCATGTGTCTTTGCTTAAAAAGTATGTGCCTGATACTAATCATGTAATTGATTGGAATGTGATTTAGGTGGAGAAAGAAGGCGACTTCTGAGTTTATCTGGCATGAATATTGGACAGGAAAATCAAGTTGCTCTGGAATCAAGCAATAGGGATGGTAAAGGTCCAGTGGATCTGTTACAATCTCGAAGATGCAATGTGGGAGCATGAGGATTCCATGTGGGAGGAGTACCCACGTATTTTTGGAGTTTTTTGAATAATGTGGGAAGAATACCCGCATATGTTACATGTGTATATAATACACTAAGGACAATGCATAAAAAATGGGGAGGGGAATGTAATACCCCTAGGTCGAACCCCAATTGTAAATGCACATGTGCTTTATAGGCTGGTGAGTCGATATAATTAGTGCCAAAGTGCATTTATATGTATATATATATTGAGGCTAGAGTACATGCATGATTAGGCCAAGACGCCTATGACCTGAAAGGCCAACGAGCCTAACAAATGTAAATTGTAATCACACTCAATTATATATTAATAAAATACATCATTGTTGCAGACCAAGTCAAACGAAATAGTATGGGGGGCTAGGAATCCATGAGTCTAGAGAAAGGGGGCTAAGGGTCTAGGAAGAGGGGCTAAGTCAAGGGGGCTTAAGCCAAGAGAATATTATAATATTATTTCTAAAGTACATAATCATGTGATATTATTTTATCCTAAGTTCCTAAATTTTGGGGATGAATCACCAAGTGGGGTCAAAGGTAGTTCATAAGGTGACAAGTATCAAGTTAAGAGCATGCAAATATATTGTTGGGAATTAGTGTAATTCCATCATTCTCTCCATATTTCCATCATCCATACCTTTGTTGGAGGGGAGAGTTCAGAAGCTGGTTACCATGTAAACCTTGGTCGTTTTGGGCTGAAGAAGCAGGTTTTCATGTCTGTGGAGCATTCTCTCTGGGTGAGGGGATTATTGGGATAGGTTTCCATGTGTGTTGGCATAGTGGGTGCTAAACCCTTTGAGAAACCTTGTGTTTCAAGTGCCATAGATCTTTGAGACTTCCTAGATGGCTCATTATTGAAGCTCTGGAAGGGAAGTGGGATAGTCGAAGGATTGTTGGGTAGAGAAGGGGTACATTTCCTGGAGTGGGACAGACTGTGGGGAATGAGAGGTTGTGAGCTAGGAACTGTTGTTGTATTTGGCACCTAGGCCTGAGATTTATTATATTGTTTTTTATACCTTAGTTATCTTAGGAAGCCTTTTCCCTAGTGGAGTCATGGCCCTAGATCGAGGGTGACCTGATATTGAGAGTATATGAACAATAGAGTTTATGCTGGGAGGAATGTTTGAGGTCTGCAACCAATTGATGATTTGGTTAAAATATAAGTGTCTTTTATGTGCTTATGATGTTTACTGTATATATATATATATATATATATATATATATATATATATATATATATATATATATATATATATATATATATATATATATATATATATATATATATATATATATATATATATATATATATATATATATATATATATATAT
>ML776617.1:331326-350863 GCA_009831015.1 Picea engelmannii
TATATATATATATATATATATATATATATATATATATATATATATATATATATATATATATATATATATATATATATATATATATATATATATATATACGCTTGGATTATATGTTGTAGAGCTGCATAATTATGTTCATATGCAAGGCCTTTAGCTATTAATGGTATCAGGAAAAAAATTATGTGTGGTGTGGCTCAGCTTGGATGGTTGGGGATGTTACAAAGGAGGTATGAGATTTACTTTTGAAGATCTCAATCTAATTGGAATGTAGAGGAGTTTGAAGAAAATACTAGAAGTGAGTTTGGTTATAGACATCAGAAGTTCATCCCACTTGTTTAATGAAGACTATGTTACTAACACTACTATGAGATATCAAATCCACTCAACAAAATAATTGGAGGGTGGAAAAGAAGAAGTGAGAGTAGAGGGGGCTATTGGTCTTGATCCTACATAGTTAGTGAATTCAAGTCCACTAGGATGAAGATCACTTCTAACTTTGGCATAGAAAAAAGAGGAGAAGGAGATTCAAATTGGACGACAACAAACTATTTGTGAGGCCATTAGAGAAAGGAAAGCCTCTAGCAAGGTTCAAATATGATATTGTTATCACTAAATATTAGGATTTTAGGGGCAACCCAAAACAAATTCACCCTATATAGGTTAGCTAAATCTCATAAACCATATGTAATTTTTTGTATGAGACTATGTTGGGAAAGGAACTGGTATGAAGTGTGTTTCTTTTAGTTCTTCCTATTTGAGATTTTTATATTCTTAGTTTGATGGGGAAGTTAGGAGGGATCACTAGGGGTGAAACAAAACTATTCTCCTTTGAGATTAAATTTTTCCTCCCTTAGTTGTGCTTATAATTATGTTCTCTCAATAATTAGGTAAGTATGTCTCCCTTCTCAATGTTTATGATCATGTTTCTCAACGAAAGCATTGTTTTAAATGTTTTTTTCCAATTAGATTCCTTGAAGAGTAAATATGTCATTTTGGGGGAAGATTTAATTTTTTCTCATATAAGGTGAAACTTAAGAGGAGTCAAGAAGGATAGATCCACCAATATATTTTCTCCTACATAAGATAGAGGATGAAAAGATACATGACATTGAACCTTTGGACCTAGCCTCTACTAAGAGAAATGATTGGGCTAGGTATGAAATCATTTCAAACATTTGAATTGATTTATGTTGGTAGAACTTGTTGTTAATACCATCACAAGAGTTTACAATGTGGTTGGGAGTTGATGATATCACTAATCATGTGCCCATTTTTCTTCAATTAGAACAGGGGGATAAAAAACCTCCAACTCCTTATAAGTTCAACCCACACTAAATTTTAGATGAATATTTTTTAAAAATTGTTTGGAAATAATGGAGGGGTTTTATGTAACTAAGGATGATTATTCTATGCACCAATTCCAAGACAATCTGAAGAATGTTAAAAAGGAAAATGTTGAATGGTATAAAAAGAAATTCAAGGACTCCTAGAAGGAATTGGAAGAAGTGAAGGAACAAATTGTTCAACATTTTCACTCAAATACCAGTGGTAGATTTACAATGGAAGAATAAATGACATTATAAGGGTTGGATGATTCAAAGAGGAAATTGTTGTCTTGGAAAGAGGAAAAATGGAGATAAAAAAAAATGTCATGCCATTTGATTTCCATGGTGATGAAAACACCAAGTTTTGTCAAAATTATGCTAAGATGAGGAAGAGATTCAACATTATTTGGTACATTCAGAAGGAAAATATGGGAAAAAGAATCCAAGCTCCGAGAGATAGAAAAGGTGGGAGTCCATCATTTCAATAATAATTTATAGGGAGCCACCTAGGGAAAACATCGTTGAGATTGTTAGACAATCTAACTTCCCATGAGTTTATTAACAAAGAGAAAAATGTAGGGTTAATGTAAGAAGTAAGAAAAGGAGAACTGAATACTTGCATCATTTCCTTTCAACGGAAAAAAATCCTAGAGATAACTAGATGGATTTGTCAGACAGTTGGCTTAGGTTAATCGATATTTGGTATGTATTGTTGGTTTTCATTGATGTCAACCATTGAAGAGTGATATTGATTGATGTCAACCCTTGGATAAAGTCTGGTAGTGAATTATGGTAGCACAAAGGTTTGGGTAATGGACCCAAGGTTGTTTCATGTATAATGGTATGAGTTTTAATATATTTTATGGTAAGACTATTCTAGATGGATAGTGCATGTCATTCCATTTCCGGTGGTATGTGTAACATCACATAACTCCTCATGGTTAGAGAGTTATGGCCATGAGAAGTTGGAGAACCTAGGTTTGTGTAATGGACCCAAGTTTGTTTGATGTATAATGGTATGGGTTTTGATACATTTGTAGGTAATACTATTCTATATGGATATTATATGTCATTCCATTTCTAGTGGTATGTGGAACGTCACATAACTCCTCACGGTTTGAGAGTTATGGCCTTACGAAGTTGGAGGACCCTCACATGTTGGCTTGAAGCCCCAAAAGGTCAAAGAAGTCAAAGAGCTTGCAAATAAGAAATTATTATTTAAATGATAAAGTAAAGTGGCAAAGTCAAGAAGGATTATTTAAATAATAAAGTGAAGTGACAAAATCAAAGAATATTATTTAAATGATAAAGTGAGGTGACAAAGTCAAGGAGGAATATTTAAATGATAAAGTAATGTAGAACTTTCTAATTATGGAAAGTGGTTAACCCTAAAAATGAGGAAAATAGGTTAAGTGGCCTCTAAATGGGTTAAGTGGCCTATAAATAGATTAAGTGACCTATAAATAGGTTAAGTAACCTAGAAATGGGTCAAGTGACCTAGAAGATGGAGAGTATAAATAAGAGGCAAGGCTCTGTCATTTTATATTACGCTTGAGAATATTTAATATATATAGGTGACTGAGGTAACCAAGGGATATCTAAGTCGAATTTCAGAGGGAATGTGAAGAAAAGAAGGCCAGAATTCAAGGGAGGATAAATTATTTTGATATGTTATTTATAGGTCATCTCACCATTTTCGAAATAACCTTTTTTATAGAATGATTCAGACTGTGAAATTGCTATTCCATTTACGAAACATATCCAAGTATATGTGGTAAAACATTCAGCATTTGGGTCATTTTATTTTTGGAGTTACACTCCGTGGAAAATATGGTTTGTGGCTAGTCTTGAAACTAGTCTAAAACAGGGGTTTCGGGTAAAAACGTCATAATTTATTCATGACAGATCCAAATTCAGTAAGACCAAAATTTTTGGTTATATTACAATCTTTAGTATGTTCTGTAACATTTTAATATCGATTCAACAAATATTCTGTGTGGGGCACGCTCTACAATGTCTCTCTCTAGAATAAGCCAGAATTCAACAAGGTATGCCATTTTTTCTATAAATCCTTTTCTGAGAGATTCCAAGTAGTGAAATCTGGAGGAATTGCATAAAACACACTGAAGAACATTGTGTATCATTTTCAGATCTTTATTCATTACAGGTACATAGCTATGATTATTTCAAGTTAGGGTTGTTGACTAATCCAAAACTAGTCATGTGAGACTAAAGAAACGTTTGATGAAAATGTTAGTCTCTTGTTGTTAAAGTTAAGGAAGGTTTGCAGGTATGTGATCATATACAACAGGTCTATTACAAAGTTACAAATCATATTTGGATGATGAAATTGATGAGGTATTTTGGTTGAGGTACATGTTGGGTACATGGTTGAGACAAGTAGTTGATGAGTTGGCACATACATGAGGTGTATAGATGATGATGTTGGTACATCTTGATGAGTCATAGTTGATGAGTAGTTGATACATGATTGGTACATACTTAGTACATGGTTGGAGGTACTTGTTAGTAGTATTGTTGACACATGGTTTATGGATGATGTAGCATACTTGTATTGGTATATTATTAGAAGCACATATTGATCTTGGTGATGATTATGAGTTGTTGTGTTATGCTTGGTTAATGCACATATTTGAGAGTTGTCTTGGTGATTGATTTTGGTGAGTAGATATAATTTGGTTGAAAAGATTGATGAGACAGGTTGTTGTGATAGGCTGTTTGGACAGGTTGTTGCGACATGTTATTTGTAGAGGTTTGGTGCATGGTTGATGCACTTGTTCATGGTACAGGTTGAGGTATAGGTTGGTGCATGGTTGATGCACTTATTTATGGTACAGGTTGGTTGGTGCATGGTTGATGAAATTGTTTATGGTACAGGTTGATTACAGGTTGAGTTACAGGTTGATGCATGGTTGATGCATGGTTCAGGTTATTGGTACAAGTTGATTGGTATAGTTTTACAATAGTATATATCACAGTGATAGTGTGACAGTGGTTCCATCATTCTACTTATACGTCAGGACGGTTGGATGATGCAAGGATGGGTGGTTGTAGCCACCTTCCGGTTGTATCCAGAGAACATAGGGGGTTGTAGCCTCCTTCTGGTTGTAGCCAAAGAATTGGGGGGTTGGAGCTTCCCTTAGTTTGTAGCCTGAGAAACTAGGGTGTTGGAGCCTCCTTCTAGTTGCAACTGGAAAACAAAGGAAGTTGGTGCTTCCAATGAATGTCATTCTTCAAGACATATAAGAAAAATCATTATGTGGTTTTCTCCCACTTTGGGTTTCCATGTAAAACACTAGTGTACTGTGTATGTGTATGATTGTTCATCTGTTCATTGCTTATTTACTTTGTAGTTATTGGATGATAATGCTACATTGATATAACAATTGTATTATATGGTTAAAAGGAATTAAATTGTTCCATTACTGATTCACCCCCCCTCTCAGTAATCCAACAATTGATATCAGAGCAAGGTTCCTTCAGGAAATAGTTTAACAACTGGAAGGAGATCGTGGATTATTCTGAGAATGGAGTACCAATGTTTAATGGTCAGAATGGTTTTAAGTATAAGATGTGGAGAAAAAGGACAGAAGTATTTTTATAGGCACAAGGACATTATATTTGGATATCAGTTGTTACATGATATGATAGTTCAAAAAGGGCAAAGACCACAACCAAGAAGGAATTGAAGAAGAATAAAAAAATAGCAACGGATTTCATCTGGGAAGGATTACCTAATCCGGTAAGAGAAAAGTTTGGTAAATTTCATCAGACAAAGAACCTTGGGATAAGTTACATGAGATATATTCTTCAGCCATCACAGATTCAGAAAATGCCAAAGAAGATGTAGATACAGAACAAGAAGAAAGATGCTCATCATGTCAGGCAGATTCATAAGAGGAAGAGTATGAAGAAGCATAAGTTGATTACAAAGAAAAATTGATCAGTGAAATTAAATATCTAAGGAAAGAAAGAGAAGAAAACAAGTCATCCAAGAAAAAATTGATGAAGTAAAAGGAAAGTGTTCAAGGTTTCGAAAAGGATTATCATGTCATCAAGAATTTAAGAGCTCAACTAGAAGAGTCCAGAAGAATTGAAGAAACTCCATAATATCAAAATAAATGTTTATAAGCCAACATAGCAGCACAAAAGGAAGAAGTAGAAAAGAGAGAAAATATATTGATGGATCATCTCAAGGAAAGAACCAATGACTTAAACCAACTTGAGGAAGATTTTGTTCAAGAAGAGAGAAGACTTGAAGAAGAAATAATTACATTGAAAATCCAACTTGAAGAAGCAAAGAGAACAGAAGAGGTCATGAAGTCTCAGATAATGAAGAAAGAAGAAGAGGTTGATAATCTTGAAGAAGAAGTTGTCACACTAAGAGTCAAAATCGTCAAGCTCAACAAGAACGTTGAAGAGACAAAAACATCCACATCAGTTCTAGAGAATGAAGAGAAGCACTCTACGTTGCTAGAAAAGAAGAATGAAGAAAATAGAAAGAGTTATGAAAAAGTACTCAAATGAAGGAATCATGGTTAGCCAGAATCTAAGAAAACTATTGAAGATACATCTTCAAAAAGACCATCCATGTTCAATACACAAATAATCTTCAATCATGATCATGATCAGTCAAGGAAAAAATTCAGAGGGACTACGCCACAAAGAAGATCATTCACTCCCAGGTATGCAAATTTGTTTTATGGTCATTGTTTTTATTGTACTAACTTTGGACATAAGGTTGCAGATTGCAGGGATTATAAAAGAAATGATCAAGCAAGAAGTGTCTATGTGGTCGCACGTAACATTGAGTGTTACAAATGTCATAACTATTGATGGGTGTTATATATGCACTAAAAACATAGTAAAAACCCTTAATTAAATTGTCAACCGGGGTAAGTAAACTTAGATTTGTAGCAAAATATATGCCAAAGGTAGAAGGATGGTAGGAGTATATTCTAACTAAGGAAGGCAACTATATAAGGCTAATCTACTCAAGCAAAGCTATCTAATGAGAAAACCCTACTAAGCAAAATTAAACTAGGTAACCTAAGAACTTTTGGGCCAAGGGTCGATGGATAGTTCCTAAGAAAGAAAATGAAAACTCTATGTAAAGAAAACTAGTTGAACAATAAGCAAAAGAAAACTACTAAACATAATAAGCAAATGACAAAAGCAAACTATTTTAACTTGCCAACCTACATTCAATGAGCAACTCTCCTATGAAAACAAATAAATAAGCAAGTAAGAAAACGCACCTATCTAACCTATTAAAGAAAATAGACAAGCAACAAAGACACTTAACTTACCTACTAAAGCAAAAGACAAGTAAGCAAAGACAACTAACTACTACAAGCAATCAAAGTAAAACTTCTCATTGAACAACTATCTAGCCTAAGAGGCAAGTGGACTAAATGCTCAATGCAATGCATGAAAGGAAATCTATTCTATTGAAAGCAAGAAAGACTAACAACTAATTCTTAATCTATGATAAGCAAACTACTATCTTATCTATCAAAGCAAAGTTATCTATCCTACAACAGCAATAAAACTATTTTCTAAGCTATGAAAGCAAGAAACTATATCTATAAAAGCAGGAAAACTATTCTTTTAACCTATGACAATTCAAATATAATGTTGGTGGTTGTGTGAATGTCTTCGGTGTTGGATAATATCTCGATGGCACTTGACAACAAAGGAAAATTCCAATGGTATAAGCTCAATGCTAATCTCAATGGCAAAATGAAAGGTGTGGAGTAAACAATCTAATGAAAACTTAGCCATAACAAGAATAATGTTAAATACCTTGCATATTCATGTACAAACCATCAACAACATAATGAGATCATCATTATTTAAATAAGAAAATTAATTGCATTTTAATTCTAGGAAAGGAAATTTCGTAAAACAAAACTATACTATGTCTACTCTAGCCATTCAAACTGCAATAAGAAAATAATTGAAAACAAAAATTAAACTATGAAAGTAAATTAACAATCTACACTAACCAACAACTAATTAAATGAAATCTGATATAAAACTGAAGTAAACAATCTATAATAAAAAACTGAAATTAACTCTATCCATCCATCAATCCTTGTCAAAAGAAAACCCAAATTAAAAACTTTGTTCTATCTAATTAAAAATATGTTTTAAACTTAACTGTAAAATCATAAAAGAAAGCATAATCTAACTGCATATGGGGTTAGTATTAAGAGAGAGAGACTTGCAAGTCTTTTCCTAATCTACAATATCAGTGCATGCTAATACATATCATCATTTAACCTGCAAAAGAGAATCAAAACAACTAAGCTACAACAAACTAGTTAACACAATAAACGCATGCATGTATAGAAAATAAAAAGAGCAATTAAATTAAGAAATGCATAAATAAACATGAAGATAGTTACTAGACTATTGGTGGCCCCCCCTAGCAAGTCGTGGTCACTCTCTAAAAGAACACCACAAACTCAGCAAGACGAATTCACCATAAAAATCCAAAAATGCAGTTCTAGCATAATTCTGGCAATGTAAAAACTCAAAACAAAGTAAAAGGGGTTTGTCTCCAATACAATGGTTCTTCTATTTGCTTAACAATCTTATGACCATCCTAGCAGTATTTATAAGCTTACAGACCAAGTGGTCAACCACAGGAGGGTCGAACCACTTCTAATTTTGGCAAAATACAATAAATGATGCCCTAACTAACAAAACAGAGCAAGCCAATAATCACCCTCTTTTGACAACTAAAACTAAGTTGTCTGGAGTTCAGTAGTTGGAGGGGGCGATCATGAACAAAACCCATGTTCCCAATTTGCCCAACACTGGCCGCCAATGCCATAACCGCCAACTCGCCTTCCATTTCTGTGCAATACAGAGTGCTAGACAGAGTGTCAGATTGAGTGTCGGAACGAGTGTCGGATCATGTGCCAGATCAAGTGCTGGAACTAGAAACATACTGCGTTTTTTCCCTGTAACACCAAAAAACGTGAATTATCTCTTAGAAATCATAAAACATGATGAATTATAATTGATTCAATTATTAAACATGAATTACACGTAGCTTATGGCGATCATACCATTTTATCATGAAATTCTTCAAAAATCTCCTTTAAAAGATGAAAAATGCATATGTACATGTGGCAAAAATGTATAATAACCGTCATGAAACTGATCATATCTCAGGCCCAACATTACCCCCACACTTATGATTTTGCAGGTCCCACTGCAAACAAAAAGAAGTTACCCCTCGTGACTAGGCTTGTTGAGAAGGATCAACTTTGGAATCCTCTCCTTCTTGCTGTGTAGACTTAGCCTTGTGCCTCTTGTGTTGCTTCAATTGTGCTCTGAGGCTATGGTTAAATTTAGTCATTTCATGAACCAACCACTGAAGGGAGTTGACCTTTGCCTGAAGGACTGCATTGTCATGATGAAGGTGTACATCTACTATCTTCCTCTCTTCCAACTATAGAAGAAGTTGATGGTTTTCTTTTTGTAGCTGCTCTATGGTTGGGACAGAATCGGTGATCTCTGAGGAAGGCTTAGATCCTTTGAGGGATGTGGACAATCTATCAGTTTTAGTATCTAGATTGGGCATGGGTGAAGTAGGAGTGATGGGATATCGGTAAGGTGAGGTAGGTTTTGATTTTGTTTTCCTTAGTGGCTCTAATCCATCAACAGAGACTTCCCTAAGTTGCTTATGAGGGATCTCAATGTCAGAGGACACTTGGATGGGATCTGAAGCAAGTGGAGATTTTGCATAAGGCTTGATTCTTGTGTTCCGGGTACTCTTTCGAAAGGGTCCCTTACCAAATCGATTGGCTCCCCTCTTGTTTGTAGGAATGATGGGAAAGTCTTGCTACATTACTTCTTGAAGATTTTTAGGTGTAGGATCAAGAGAGAGTGAAGGTATTGGGGGGTCAACAATGGGCTTCTTTTGGTCTTTTCTCTTGGTCTTTTTACCCAATGAAGAAGTAGGGATATCAACAAGCTTTTGGTATTGTTCTAGCAAAGAGAGGGTTTGTGAAAGGGATATTGGGGTTCTTGGAGAGTGAGGCTTGTATGGAGAGATATATTTTAGACTAAGTGGCTTTTTGTCGGTCTTAACTATCAAGTGAGGGTTTGCAAATTGGTAGATAAAGGCATCCCAATTTTGCCCCTGTTTCTCTAACTCGGCTAGAACAAGGAACTTGATCAAGCCATGGTGGAAGAGACTGTTGTGGTGATTAGTCACATTTTTCCTCACTTAAGAGGACATCTTCACCAAGCTTTTGAGAAAATAGAAGGGGAAGTTCAAGGGTTTGTTGAACAGAAATGAGCCAGCAGTCTAAAATGACAAGCTTTGAAAGTAGAGTATCTACCTTCACATGTAATTAACCTTGTGATGACAATGAGGGGATTGACCAATTCTGAATTTATCCACTCCTTAGCATACCCTTTTGCTCCTGAAATGCTCTTGAATTCGGGTTTAAATACCCTGTTGTAACTTGAGCGCGACAATTGGTGGTTTTTGAACCATCTATCTCCCATTCTTGGGAGATTTGTTGCAACAACAATGGAATATTCTATGACTTCAAAGGTAAGAGACCCTACATGTGTTATCTTACCATCAAAACCAACTGCAAATTGCATAGAGAGGTCGTCATCGTGGCCCTGCAAGCTAGACAAAAATGGCCCCCAGCCAGCGCGCAAAAATACTTCTCTGCACTGTGCAAATTCGGGAAGGGAAAACAAGTCTGCATAGGAGGAGGGTTCGTATCTCCGGGGCATTGTGAAAGAGGTGGAATTCACCAAGCAAGGGCAAAATCTAGCCAAACAGTGGCACAGATTTAGCACAGGTTGAATGCGTTTTTGGACAAAGGACGAGCTGGCAGAGGTTGGGCGCAATTTCTTAATGCAGAGGAGAGCAATTGGCAAGGGAAAATAGAGATAATGGTTGCCCAACCCGATTTTGGATGCATCTATAGTGGATTAGGTTACCTACATGTGCACACTAGATGCCATGTGTGGAGAATTCGAATTTGAAGGCTCGATTTTTGGGCAGTGTAATGGTGCGTATTTAGATCAATGTCCAAGTCTTTTGACTTGGAAATTTGATCATAACCATATGAAGCATCTTTAATCAATGCCTACAACCAATATAATTGAATGTAATTGATTTCCAATTACCTGGAATCTAGGACAGTTACTGGTATTCAATTCAATGGCACTTCATTCGGCACTTCAAACGACATCTCATCCGACACCTCATATGGTACTTCATTTGGTGCCTCTATGTTAAGTGCATTGTCACCTCTTATAATGGATAGCCTACAACTTTGAAGTGTTTTTGATAATCACAGTAGTTAATGAGCAGAGGCAGAATGCTTCATGCTCACTCATTCTTCTTGCATATGACATATAATGTCAAAAAACCTATAATGAACAAGTGATAGAAAGCATAAAATGTATTGTCAAACCTACAATATGCAGCTTGTAATGAAATGATAAATCGATAAACAATGGTCTATTAAGTATGTGTTCAGTAATTTATAGCACACATGAGTTTAAGCATTTCAAAAATAACATGACTATCACTGTAATAACCTGTATCATAGAAATAATACAAAAATTCTTGCAAAGATCTACTTCTCTAGGCAATGATCATTTGTCAGCTCATGAACCCCTCCCCCACACCTAAGTATGGTTACACCTCACAATCAAAAGTATAGGGAACTATTCAGTATCCCCCAATAGCCGAAGATTTATAGTATGTCAAGTGTAAAGATAAAATTTCATAGCTTGGTCTGACGAGACAGTTAGAAGATGGCCCCACCTATAGGATAAGAAATCCTATATATAGATAAGAAGAGGTAGGCAAGAGAGTTTCAAGATAGTCTTAGAGTTATTTCCCAATGGCAAGTTTATGAGATTCATTAACCGTAGCTTAACCACACATACTTCATGTCAGCTTTGTCTGCAAGTAATGTTGTACATTAGGACAAGTTTAGATTTATTGTTTATTTTTGTCAGATTACCATCCTCGCTAGGTAGAATGCCCCACTGTCAGCAAGCCTGTTCAGTACTCCGACGGGTTTACCTAGTCATACCACAGGCTGGTACCCGCTGCCAATAGACCTTGTTCAGTATCCGGGCGGGTTAGCCTCTTAAACCCTCAGAGACTGGCCCTCCATATTTTAAGATTTTAGTATAAAATTTCTTATGCAGGAAGATGGGGGAACAACTCTGAAAACAACTTATTCTTCTTCTTTTTTTCAATTGGGATGGTATTTGTGTTAAAGGATGACTTTTTGTTATATTATTAGTGATTTTCCCAATGTAAGGATTACTTAAGAGGACGTGGCCTATCTAAAGATATGATCAAGCTATTTAGTGTGTAGTGGATGGTACCATTGAGAAAGAACAGAAAGGTATCTCTAGGCTCAACTTACTTTCTTCCTTGTAGTTATTGTGATGTTTCCATGACTAATCGCTAATTAGACTTCCTTGTTACTCTTTGATAAAGACACTTGACTCACTTACTCAAGTTTCTTGGAAAAACTGCACGAGAGACCTCTAGGTTTGATAGTTATGGTATCACTTCCTTATACAGTGGTGAAGAGTTTCAAGAGAAACTGCTTTAGAATGCCTTAAAAAAATGAGAATGTTTGCGAAAATATGGCCAACTGCAGTAAGTCAATATTCATTTGATGCTTTAGAAAACACAAAATTCAAGTATAACAATGTTTTGAAGAAATATCCTTGAAACTGTGTACTCCTGGTGAAATAAATACTTACAGAAATATCTAGAATTGCCTTATTAAAAAAAATAAAAAACTATTTACATATATATAGTAGGAAATTCAGAAAAAATTTCAAGAACAAGGGGGAACTTCCCCATCTACTAAGGCCAATGCCTTGTCAGCTGACATGACCTGTAGAAAATCCTCTCTGGAAATGATCTTATGATGAAATTTAAGTCGGTGTCCACAAAGGAGACTTGTCCATCGTCAATTGTTTTAATTTTTACAACTCCATTGTCATATACAGTGTCTACCTCGTAAGGGCCCAACCAACGGGTGGTAAGTTTTCCTTTGAAGGTTTTGAATCGGGAATCAAACAATAGATCCCAATCACCAGGCTGAAAGTGCTTCTTTTTAATAAACTTGTCATGCCACTTTCTCCTTTGGTTTTGGACTAATATCGTTCATTGGATGGCATCTTGCCTAATTTCATCCAACTCATTTAGTTGTAGGGCTCGTTGCTTATGACCCTCATCTAGGTTCAATCCTAATTCTACGACAATACAAAAGGTCCTTACTTGGAATTATATAGGTAAAAGTACTTGTTTCCCGTACACTAGCTCATAAGGGGTATGCCCAGTGGTATTTCTCCAGGTAGTCTGGTATGCCCACAAAGCCTCTGGGAGCCTATCAACCAATCCCGGTGATGTAACTGAACAGTTTTGGTCAAGATGGCTTCCAGAACTTTGTTTGTGGATTCTACTTGTCCATTGGCTTGCAGGTGGTATGGAGAAGATTTACGGTGTTTAATCCCATATTTCTTTGTTAGCTCTGTCATCATCTTGGAAGTAAACTGAGTGCCTTGGTCGGTAACAATTTCACGAGGGACACCAAAGCGGGTAAAGATGTCTTCATAGATAAATTCAACAACAGACTTCTTTGTGGCCCTGAATAGGGATTTTTCCTCTACCCATTTGGTGACATAGTCCGTACAAACCAAAATATAGTTCTTCCTACAGGACATGGGTGAAATTGGTCCTACAAAGTCAAGGGTCCATTTTTCAAAGGGTTCTATCATAACTTGGGCCTGCAAAGGCATTTTGTCAAATGACGTAGGTCTTCCTATCCTTTGGCAACTATCACAACTTCTCACATACTTGGTAGCATCTTTGAAAATGCTAGGCCAATAGTAACCTGAATGTAATACCTTATATGATGTACGTTTGTCAGAAAAATGGCCACCACATGGTCCATCATGACAACTTCGTAGTATATCAGGTACCCCGTCCTCTCGGACACATCTACGAATAATCAAATCAGGGCCTGTGAGAAAAAGATCATGACCAACCCAAGAGTAATTATCACTCTGTGTAATAATTTTCCGCTTTTAATGAGGTGACAAATGAGACGGTAACTTCCTAGTAGCCAGATAGTTTTCCATATCCACAAACCATGGGGTATTGACAGAAAGGACAAAAAGATTCTCATCTGGGAAACTATCATCTACATGGATATCATCATCCTCATTCTTTATGTGGGAAATAAAGTTACCTACTACATTATCCTTTCCAGGTTGGTCAAGCACAATGATATTAAATTCTTTAAATAATAAGAGCCACCTAGTCACTCGGGCATTAGTTATAGGTTTGTTCATGAGGAACCTAATGGTAGAATGATCAGTGTGTACAAATACTTCATAACCTATAATGTAATGAAAAAACTTGTTAATAGCATGAACAACTACCAAGAACTCTTTCTCAGTGACTATGTAGTTCAACTCAACAGGGGACAAGTTCTTGCTTACAAAATAAATAGCATAGGATTGTTGGTCCTCTTTCTGCCCTAATACCCCTCCTATTGCGGTGACGGAGGCATCAATGGATATATGAAATGGGAGATTCCAATTGGCCCCTCTAAGAACTGTTGCCACAGATAGCTTAGCTTTCAGGGTTTCAAAGGCAGTTTGACACTACTCAATCCAAACAAAGTCAATATCTTTTATTAATAATCCAAACATAGGTGCAACAATCTTTGTAAAATTTTCAATAAACCCCCGGTAATATTCGACATCTCCAAGAAATATTCTCACCTCTTTCTGAGTCTTAGGGGGTGGAAGTCTAATAATGACCTCAATATTTGCAGGATCAAATTTTATCCCTTTACATGAAACATGATGTCCTCGAACCACTCCTTCAGTTAACAACATTTTGCATTTTTCATGGCTCAGAGATAGGTTTATTTCCTGACATCTGATGAGGAATTTTTCTAAGTTGTATAAGGCTTCATGGTAAAGTGGCAAAGTCAAGAAGGATTATTTAAATAATAAAGTGTAGTGACAAAATCAAAGAAGATTATTTAAATGATAAAGTGATGTGACAAAGTCAAGGAGGAATATTTAAATGATAAAGTAATGTAGAACTTTCTAATTATGGAAAGTGGTTAACCCTAAAAATGAGGAAAATAGGTTAAGAGACCTATAAATGGGTTAAGTGCCTATAAATAGATTAAGTGACCTAGAAATGGGTTAAGTGACCTAGAAGATGGAGAGTATAAATAAGAGCAAGGATCTCTCATTTTATATCACACTTGAGAATATTTAATATCTATAGGTGACTAAGGTAACCAAGGGATATCTAAGCCGAATTTCAGAGGGAATGTGAAGAAAATAAGGCCGGAATTCTAGGGAGGATAAATTCTTTTGATGATGCTTTCTAAGGTATGTTATTTACAGGTCATCTCACCATTTCCGAAATAACCCTTTTTTTTAGAATGATTCAGACCGTGAAATTGTTATTCCATTTACAAAAAAAATCCAAGTATTTGTGGTAAAACATTCATCTTGTGGTTCATTTTATTTTCAGAGTCACACTTCGTGGAAAATAGGGTTTGTGGCTAGTCTTGAAACTAGTCTAAAACAGGTGTTTCGGGTAAAAACGTCATAATTTATTCATAACAGATCCAAATTCAATAAAACCAAATTTTTTTGTTATATTACAGTCTTTAGTATGTTTTGTAACATTTTCATATCGATTCAACAAATATTCCGTGTGGGGCACGCTCTACAATGTCGCTCTCTAGAATAAGCCAGAATTCAACAAGGTATGTCATTTTTGCTATAAATCCTTTTCTGATAGGTTCCAAGTAGTGAAATATGGAGGAATTGCATAAAACACATTGAACAACATTGTGTATCATTTTCAGATATTTATTCATTACAGGTACATAGTTATGATTATTTCAAGTTAGGGTTGCTGACTAATCCAAAACTAGTCATGTGAGACTAAAGAAAAGTTTGATGAAAATGCTAGTCTCTTTTTGTTAAAGTTAAGGAAGGTTTGCAGGTATGTGATCATATACAATAGTTCTATTACAAAGTTACAAATCATATTTGGATGATGAAATTGATGAGGGCTTTTGGTTGAGGTACATGTTGGGTACATGGTTGAGACAAGTAGTTGATGAGTTGGCACATACATGAGGTGTATAGTTGATGATGTTGGTACATCTTGATGAGTCATAGTTGATGAGTAGTTGATACATGATTGGTACATACTTGGTACATGGTTGGAGGTACTTGTTAGTAGTATTGTTGACACATGGTTTATGGATGATGTAGCATACTTGTATTGGTATATTATTAGAAGCACATATTGATCTTGGTGATGATTATAAGTTGTGTTATGCTTGGTTGATGCACATATTTGAGAGTTGTCTTGGTGATTGATTTTGGTGAGTAGATATAATTTGGTTGATAATATTAATGAGACAGGTTGTTGTGATAGGTGTTTTGGACAGGTTGTTGCGACATGTTATTTGTATAGGTTTGTTGCATGGTTGATGCACTTGTTCATGGTACAGGTTGAGGTACATGTTGGTGCATGGTTGATGCACTTGTTTATTGTACAAGTTGATTACAGGTTGGTTGGTACAGGTTGGTGCATGGTTGATACACTTGTTTATGGTACAAATTGATTACAGGTTGAGGTACAGGTTAATGCATGGTTCAGATTGTTTGGTACAGGTTTACAACAGTATATCTCACAGTGATAGTGTGACAGCGGTTCCATCATTCTAGTTATACATCAGGGCAGTTGGACAGGGCAAGGACAAGTGGTTGTAGCCACCTTCCGGTTGTATCCGGAGAACATAGGGGGTTGTAGCCTCCTTCTGGTTGTAGCCAGATAATTGGGGAGTTGTAGCTTCTCTCAGGTTATAACCTGAGAAGCTAGGGGGTTGGAGCCTCCTTCCAATTGCAGCTGGAAAACAAAGGAAGTTGGTGCTTCCAATGAATGCAATTCTTCAAGACATATAAGAAAAAGAATTATGTGGTTTTCTCCCACTTTGGGTTTCCACGTAAAACACTAGTGTACTATGTATGTGTATGATTGTTCATTTGTTCATTTGTTATTTACTCTGTAGTTATTGGATGATAATGTTACATTGATATAACACTTGGATTATATGGTTAAAAGGGATTAAATTGCTCTATTACTGGTTCACCCCCCCTCTCAGTAATCCAACAATCGATATCAGAGCGAGGTTCCTTCAGGAAATAGTTTAACCACTAGAAGGAGATCGTGGATTATTTTGAGAATGGAGTACCAATGTTTAATGGTTAAAATGGTTTTAAGTATGAGATGTGGATCAGAAGGAAGGAAGTATTTTTACAGGCAAAGGGACATTATATTTGGATATCAGTTGTTACATGATATGATAATTCAAAAAGGGAAAAGACTACAACCAATAAGGAATTGAAGAAGAATAACAAAATAGCAATGGATTTCATCTAGGAAGGATTACCTAATCCGGTAAGAGAAAAGGTTGGTAAATGTTCACCAGCCAAAGAACTTTGGGATAAGTTATATGACATATATTCTTCACCCATCACAGATTCAGAAAATTTCAAAGAAGATGTAGATACAGAACAAGAAGAAAGATGCTCATCATGTCAGGAAGATTCAGAAGAGGAAGAGTATGAAGAAGCAGAAGTTGATTACAGAGAAAAATTGATCAGTGCAATTAAATATCTAAGGAAAGAAAGAGAAGAAAACAAGTCATCCAAGAAAAAATTGATGAAGTAAAAGAAAAGTGTTCAAGGTTTCGAAAAGGATCAGTATGTCATCAAGAATTTAAGAGCTCAACTAGAAGAGGCCAGAATAATTGAAGAAATTTCATAATATAAAAATAAATGTTTAGAAGCCAACATAGCAGCACAAAAGGAAGAAGCAGAAAAGAGAGAAAATATATTGATGGATCATCTCAAGGAAAGAACCAATGACTTAAACCAACTTGAGGAAGAGTTTGGTCAAGAAGAGAGAAGACGGGAAGAAGAAATAATTACATTGAAAATCAAACTTGAAGAAGCAAAGAAAACATAAGAGGTCATGAAGTCTCAGATACTGAAGAAAGAAGAAGAGGTTGAGAATCTTGAAGAAGAAGTTGTCACACTAAGAGTCAAAATCGTCAAGCTCAACAAGAACGTTGAAGAGACAGAAACATCCACATCAGTTCTAGAGAATGAAGAGAAGCACTCTACGTTGCTAGAAAAGAAGAATGAAGAAAATAGAAAGAGTTATGCAGAAGTAATCAAAGGAAGAATTCATGGTCAACCAAAATCTAAGAAAACTATTGAAGATGCATCTTCAAGAAGAACATCCATGTTCAAGCCACAAAGAAGCTTCAATCATGATCATGATCAGTCAAGGAAAAATTCAGAAGGACTACGCCACAAAGAAGATCATTCACTCCCAGGTATGCAAATTTGTTTTATGGTCATTGTTTTTATTGTACTAACTTTGGACATAAGGTTGCCGATTGCAGGGATTATAAAAGAAATTATCAAGCAAGAAGTGTCTATGTGGTCGCACATAACATCGAGTGGTACAAATGTCATAACTATTGATGGGTGTTATATATGCACTAAAAACATAGTAAAAACCCTTAATTAAATTGTCAACCCGGGGTAAGTAAACTTAGAGTTGTAGCAAAATATATGCCAAAGGTAGAAGGTTGGTAGGAGTATAGTCTAACTAAGGAAGGCAACTATCTAAGGCTAATCTAAGGCAACTATCTAAGGCTAACCTAAGTACTTTTGGGCCAAGGGTCGATGGATAGTTCCTAAGAAAGCAAATGAAAACTCTATGTAAAGCAAACTAGTTTAACAATAAGCAAAAGCAAACTACTAAACATAATAAGCAAATGACAAAAGCAAACTGTATTAACTTGCCAACCTACATTCAATGAGTAACTTCCCTATGAAAGCAAATAAATAAGCAAGTAAGACAAAGCACCTATATAACCTATTAAAGCAAATAGACAAGCAGTAAAGACACCTAACTAACCTACTAAAGCAAAAGACAAGGAAGCAAAGACAACTAACTACTGCAAGCAATCAAAGTAAAACTTCTCATTGAACAACTATCTAGCCTAAGAGGCAAGTGGACTAAATGCTTAATGAAAAACTATTTCTAATGTGTGAAAGGAAATCTAAGAGGTGACTGGACTAAATGCTCAATGCAATGCATGAAAGGAAATCTATTCTATTGAAAGAAAGAAAGACTAACAACTAATTCTTAATCTATGATAAGAAAACTACTATCTAATATATCAAAGCAAAGTCTATCTATCCTACAACAACAATAAAACTATTTTCTAAGCTATGAAAGCAAGAAACTATATCCATAAAAGCAGGAAAACCATTCTTTTAACCTATGACAATTCAAATATAATGTTGGTGGTTGTGTGAATGTTTTCGATGTTGGATAATATATCGATGGCACTTGACAACAAAGGACAATTCCAATGGTATAAGCTCAATGTTAATCTCAATTGCAAAATGAAAGGTGTGGAGTAAACAATCCAATGAAAACTTAGCCATGACAAGAATAATGTTAAATACCCTGCATATTCATGTACAAACCATCAACAACATAACGAGATCATCATTATTTAACTAAGAAATTTAATTGCATTTTAATTCTAGGAAAGGAAATTGCATAAAACAAAACTATACTATGTCTACTCTAACCATTCAAACTGCGATAAGGAAATAATTGAAAACATAAATTAAACTATGAAAGTAAATTAACAATCTACATTAACCAACAACAAATTAAATGAAATCTGATATAAAACTGAAGTAAACAAGCTATAATCAAAAACTGAAATTAACTCTATCCATCCATCAATCCTTGTCAAAAGAAAACCCAAATTAAAAACTTAATTCTATCTAATTAAAAATCTTTTTTAAACTTAACTGTAATTGTTGGAAACATGGCTACAACAGAGATGACGCAGATGATCAAGGCGCAGATGATCAAGGTTGTCATTGATGGCAATCGATTGTTTATGCAGAACAGATGTTGAAACATGCTGCAACACAAATGCAAACACAGACGCTGAAAAACAGTGCTGAAACAGCGTTGGAACACAGAAGCTAACGCAGATGGTTAAGGTTGTCATTGATGGCTA
>ML776617.1:370746-384755 GCA_009831015.1 Picea engelmannii
AAAAAAAAAAGAGGATGATGATAAGAAGACTAAGAAGTCTCCTATGAAGTCTCCACCACTCCCAAGTGTCCCTGCAAGTCTTTGAATTGTTGCTATGTGAAGGACTTGGTGAAGATTTCTTCAACCTAGTCTGCTAACATAGAATCTTGGATATATCCCTGTGTCTTATCCATATAAATATCCTCCTCAAGTTATCCATGAAGAAAGGAACTATCCATGTGATGAACCTCCTAATGTCTAGATGCTACAATTGCTAAAACTAGCTTGATTGAGTCCATCTTTGCAACTAGTGCAAAGGTATATATGTAGTCAATCACACGAATGTGTGATAATACCTTAGCTATAAGCCTAGATTTGTACTTGATAAAAATTCCATCGACTACCATATTAGTCTAGTATAACCATCAACATTGGACAATATTCCTACTGGGAGGAACTAGATCTAACTCCCAAGATTGATTATGGATGAGGGAATCATATTCCTCATCCATCACAACCTCCCAATAGGTGTTTCCTATAGCCTCTGGATAATACTAAGGATCTAATGTGGAGACCATATAGCAATGAATGGGTATCAAGGAATCAATAGTAGAGAGTACTTATAGAGCATCTTGAAACTGAGATCTAGTCCTTTATGTATCCACTGGATCACCCACTAAATCTTATGTTTCCCTTAGAGTATGTTATGCCCAAATGATATCAATGTGGAATCTGCAATGACCTAATCATATAAGTTACTTTTTGGCCTATCATCATCCGATATCTGATATGAATTTGAAGTATGATTTGATCCTGAAAGGACTACATCAACTAGAACATGTGGATCTGCAATGGGTTCCTCATGAAGTGCATGTATGGGACCTTCTTTGAATTTAACACTTCTTCCAATGAAAAGATTTCCAGTAAGAGAGTCCAACCTGTTCACTTCACTACCATGGGTATGAATTAAGTAGGAGAGGAATTTGGAATGAAATGGGAAAAATAATACAACCTAGACTTGTGATCTACTACCCCAACTGCAACCTGTGACTCGTCAAAAATACATGAAATAACTACTAACTCTAAAGTGAATACCACTTGCTTTCTGGAGCCTAAATGTGTTATTTAATATATGGAGAGAAAATTTTTGGACATTGAGGGTACATGCAACACATTTTGAAAATATCCATTCTCTAAATAAATTACACCTTTCCCACATACCTAAATAGGTGTATAATCTCCCATTAAAATGGGAGGACCAGTGCATGGCTCCAAGGAAATGAATGAATCCTTTGAGGAAAGAATATGATCTAAGACTCTTGAATCAAGAATATATGTTTTTTATGATGCATTAACAACAACTATATCATGACCATTTCTTCCTTTTTATTTTTCATTGGGTGGATTTTCAGTTTCCTTCTTCCTAACATGATTTGGTACTTGTCCACCTAGATTATTCTACTGAAGGATAAGTGTCATTTGATCAATTGTCTTCTTCATGCATGCATGTTAAATATGAAAGGATATATTGCAATAACCACACCTCATTATAGACTTGGATGAATTCTCCCTTCTTGGATTTGAGGTCTCCTCAGTGAATTTGTGAAAATTGTCCTTTTTAGGATCTAGGTCTTTCTTGCCTTTGACTTTTTGTTTGATTTTTCTACTAGACTTCTCATTTACGACAAGTGAATATGCCTTTGGTGAATTGAGGGAACCCATTTTAAAAATTATATATTTCTCACAAGTGAGATAATTAACAAAATTATCCATGGGAGGCATCTTCCAGGCAGCTCCCATTGCTAGTTTTGTAGAATGAAAAGTAGAGACAAACATTGAGTATTCAGGACCCAATTTTGATAAAACAAAAAGAATGAACCAATATTCTTTGTTATCTATCCCACATAGCTTGATCTTATTCAATAATTATTTGAATTGTGTGAAGAATTTATGAATAGTGTCAAAGTTACTCAGGCTCGAAGAAATGAGCACATTCTCCAATTGGTGACCTCTAAGTACATCCTGCTTTCTAAAAATTCCTTCCAATGTGGTCCAATATTTGTTCAGAGTAGTATCAATTTCGATGTGAAATAGAATATTAGGAGAAATTGAGAGGCACAACAACCTAAAGGCTTCATCCATCCTGTTAAACCATTTTTCTTTCTCCACTACAAAAGTTGGTTCAATCTTTGTTCTCGTTGTAATCATGTACAAGCCTATACTCTGTAGGAGAATGACCATCTATGACTTCCATTAAAATTTATTGAATGCAATGAGGATTATCTATCGGGGTTGATCCATTATAGTTGTTGTGGTTGATCTTAACGTGTCTTCTTCCTGCAAAAAAAGTATTTTAAATCCTAGATTCCCCATTATAGTTGTTGTGGTTGATCTTAACGTGTCTTCTTCCTGCAAAAAAAGTATGTTAAATCCTAGATTCCCTATTATAGTTGTTGTGGTTGATCTTAACATGTCTTCTTCCTGCAAAAAAGTATGTTAAATCCTAGATTCCAGCATTCTTTGATACCATGTACTTGAGTACCTAAAATGGTATTATTTTGGCCGTGACTCATTTTTTTCATTATTTTCACCTAGTTAAGCCTATGGAGAGGGGGGTAGAGCTTGACCACATAATGCTACTGGTCAAAATTTGACTAATTTTGGCCAAGTTCACCATATTAGCACTCCATCCCTAGATTTTAGGTGTAATATGCTATTCTTGTCCAGTGGAGTTGCACTTCTCACCTTCTTCCTTGATTTATCATCCTAATTTTTGTTTTTGGGATTATATCTTCTATGTTTGAGATTAAAATAAGAAGAGAATATTAACTCTTGAAGTACATAATAAATACTTGATTATCATTAACCACAATGTGAGTACATATAAGTAATTTGAATCGTAAAAGAGAAAATTTGAATTACATGATGCATGGTGCATGAGTACTTATTTAGACTTAACTAAGAGCTTAAAATACCCTGATTTATCCATGCAATCTCTAAATAGTGAGTTCAATACCCTAGGATATCAAGTGATGACTCAGTTGCCTAAAAATAGGGATCTAGTCCATGAATAGATCATAAAAAATATAAACTAGATAAGAATAGTAAAGTGAAGCGCCTTCCTTCCTTGAATCTAGGGATAAGGTTCCTAGAATAACAAAAGGAACTCAAACATAGAAGATAGAATCCCAAAAATATAAATTAGGATGCTAAAATCAAGGAGGAAGGTGAGAAGTGTGCCTCCATTGGCTAAGAATAGTAGATTCCCCCTAAAATCTAGGGATGGAGCACTATTATGGCCAAATTCGTCAAAATTAGTCAAATTTTGACCAAGCTCTAGAATACCTAGGTGAGAGATTAAGGCTAAGGAGATGGAAAATATGCTCTAACAAAACTAGGTTAAATCTCTTCTTGAGAAACTCTCATAATATGCATGGAAACATATTTACAGGGAGTACAATGTCAAAGCGAATGAACTATTGAAGAAGGTAGTGGATGGCCAAATAAGTATACTAAAAATGACTGAGTTTAGGAATGATGAGACCATTTCTCTCCCTTCTTGAATTTTTTTTCTTAAGACTACATTGTCTTTTTAGTAGGATGTCATTGTTTTTCTAAGGTTTTTGTGGATGTTTTGCGTTATGTCCCTTATACGATAGAGTGAACAGTAAGAAAATTTGATTTCTTCATGCCTTTGTGGCATTGGACAATTTCTAGATCTATTTTACTTGGAAAATTAAATGCTTTTAGCTAAATAATTGATGGCTTTCTTTCTCTGTGTGTCTAAAGACACTTATTGAATGTAACTTTATCGTTTCTTTCTTGGAACAAAAATATTGTTTTTTTTTTCATGGTAATATATATATATATATAGAGGATAGCGACTAGATTTTACCCTAGTTGTGTTCCTCCTTCTGACTATAGGTTCCCTTACATCCCATTACACTTTAGCTATTTTTTAGTTCACCTTCTAAGTTCATTGTTGCTAGATTTTTTGGAGTGCTCATTTCACACTACAATCAAAGTTTATTATATGGAATATTGTTGTCATCCATGGTGTTTCTTCTCTAGTGGGGCAGTAGTTATGTTGATTTTTTTGTTCCTATGCTTGGTTGTTGGTGATGGGAAGTTTTGTTTTTGTGCATCTTCAAGGTTTTCCTTCAGTTCTCCTTGTTTTATTAGGGTTAGTCGATGTGGGCATTTTAATTTGTGGTGGTGGTTGATGGGTTCTACATTGGCTTATTGTTAGTTATGTTCTTTCCTCTAGTGGTGTTTTTCCTCTATGGGGAAATTGGACTTTGGGTACTGGAGTAGCATGATAGGATGGTGGATGCAAGTGTAGGTTTTCTACTATTTTTTCCTCAACATTTATGGTAGTTCTTCCTAGGGTTGCATCCCCTTTGGAACCCTACACCTCTTATGTATGGTGGGTTCCAGATTATTCTCTTTTAATTTGGAACCCTATACTTGTTTGGATAATTGGTGGTTCTCGAGTCATTCACCACTATGTGGGTTGCAGTGCATGCCTTGGTTTTTCTGAGTAGATTGTTTGGTATCGGTTAATGTAATTTCCTATATACTCAACCCAGTAAAAGCTCTTGGTGATGCTTGAGGTTAAAGGATTCTTGGTGGTGTTTTAGGTTCACCTCAATTGGTTTATGTGTTTTTAGGTCGGATTTTTCACTATATGCACTTTGTTGCTTTAGTTGTCTTGGTTAAGTTTCTTTCAAGTCCCTTTTCGATTTAGTGTCCTCAAACACTTGCTAAATGTGATGTCACCATTTATTCTTAAATGAAAGTGATTACAACTGTTTTCTTGGAATATATATATATATATATATATATATATATGAATTTATTTTTTTTAATTTTTCTTTTTCATATTATATTTTTTTTCCATTTTATTTTATAAGAATTATACATAGGCATTATTCATTTCATCTATAATGAACTATAAAAAGAACTTTTCTTTTCTCAATTTGAAATTGTTATATTAAACATAAACATACTTGTCACATCATAATAATAAATATAAACCAACAAAATCCATCATATTTCTAAATGCACTCGGTTTTTCTTTTATTCCTTATATTGATTAATAGATCAAAGTTGAGATGGATCTATGCTAGTTATAATGAAGCATGACTAGCTTAGAACATTCAAGTAATAATTTTCTAATTAATAAGTAGTAGGTGGGGGTATCCATTCTCCTAAATTCCTTCAAAATTGTTGACTGAGAAGTCACAGGTGGAGTAATATGTATTGTTATAGTTTCTCAACCCTGATCTCAATCACTAAAAATAGACCACTTTCATAAAAGAGATAAACCACAAGGATGAACCGTATATTTGGAGGATTTGAACTTTGGTCTATGGAATATCACCACCACTACTTAACCATCAAACTAAAACACCCAACTAACTTTATTGAAATTTTATCATATTCTAATAAAATTTTATGAAAAATGTAATTATTTATAATTAAAATAATGTACAACACATATATTTTTATAACATAAGGAATAACTAGCCAATGGGTTACATTACATATCTACAAACAGAAAAGAATTATGTGTTTTAATAATAAATAAATAATATTAAAATAATGAGAGAGGAAAGAGTACAGTCATAACCTACCTCCTCATGTTATGCAACATAATGATAAATTATCAATCTTGGGTTTTGTTATCTCAGTGACAAAAATCCACTCGAATTTGAGTCTCCTACTTTTGATTGGGGTTATCCCTAACGAATCCAAAGATATGAGACTCTTACATATGTTTGTGTGGATTCTTCATATCCATGGTTAAGCTTAGGGCCATTCTTATGTCTATGTTTCTTATGTTTAGATTTTTAGTTAGCCACACAAAATGGCTCAGTGTGAATTGCTATTATTAATTGATATGATACATGTATAAATACAATTTCCTGATATTTGGATTCGTCATCCAAGAGGTATCTTGGAGTTCTAATGATTATTACTATCACTTGATTGTTCATATTCATTTAAGTGAGGAATATTGTAACCCTAAATGGTTTAGGTTTCCAACATTCCTCCTGTTAATCTGAAGGGGCGTATGTGAGTCCAAGAAGAGAGTTGAAATTTAAAAGTGGAGCACTGAAATCTAGAAGTGTGCAGTTGTTGATGGCTAAATGTGCTCTCTAAATCCGATGGTTTTGGGATGACCACAAACCAATCTGGTGGTTTACGGATAACCAAAAACTTTGGAACTTCAATCTAGGGCTCAATGGTTCCCAGAACATTTCCTAAGTTAGCTAGAAGTTGGAAGTTGATGTCTTCTAGTAATGGGAAGTTCGCTCGAATGTTGTTTTAAAGATTACAATAAATTGTTCGCTAGAAGAAGCTACAAGTATTCTACTAAGTGGTGGTTTAAGGAAAACCACAAACCGATCCAGTAGTTTTGGGTGACCACAAACCAAACTATGCTCACTTTTCACTCTCTCCTGTTACACTTGTTTGATACTACTCGATTGATAGGACTCCAAAACATGAAGCCTGACTGTCAATCACTGATGTCTTCCCCCCCTATTAGGTACAAGGCGAGAAGGTGAAAATATTTCCATTGCAAGATGTGTCAATACTCGAGAATGAATTATACAGTATGACTAAGATATCATCTTGGCTATTGATGACCATCGCCAAGAAATCATCCACCCATCGTGGTTCTTTACACTTGCATATGTCTTGTGTTTGGAACACCTATTTGAAGGATGATTGTTCTTTCCACAATGCTTACAAGGATGAATATTGAAGCATTGATGTTCCACATGGCTAACTCAATGATAATGTTGGTATTTTTTAATCTGCTCTTAAACTGGAGCAAGTGAATATGAATTTTCTTGAAGTAATCTAGCACTCTAGAACTGGATCGGCTTGGTATAATCAGGAATATGAAAGGTGTCTTCCTTTTCATATAAGATACATGTTCTATGCTTGTTGCACCTGATTTCTTCCCAAGGTCTGATGATTGGCTTGGAAAGAGGAATTTGAACTTCATTTGCATTCATATCTGAAGTTGGCTCACTGAGTTGCTTATGTACTGGTTTTTGATCTAGATCATCATCTTCTTCTTCTTATTCGAAAAGAGAATTGTTCTGAAAAAGGGCTAGTTCGTAATGATGATTCTTTTGTTGTCTTTATTCTTGTTGGAGTTGTGATTCAATGTGGAGAAATTCAATTTTTTCATGAAAATCTTGTAAATAGGTTAGAACATCTGTGAGTGTTGCTATGTTAGTTGTGACTGCATTGTCCACATAAGTGAGTATTAGAGTCTTTAGTAACTCTAATAATTCATCAATTTGACCCATTCCTTAGATGTTGACTTAGACCTCAAGGGTTTCTTGCAACTCCACCCTTTAATAATCAAACACAACAATGGAAACTCAACTAATTGAGGGTGTCAGCTTCTACTGAAAATGCACTCGTTTACCAAAAAAACACAAGTAAACTTACAAAAAACAATATTTGCAAGTTACCATTATTCTTGAAAATGCAAGTATTCAATATTGCACATGAGATAATGTCTCTAGATATTCGATGTAGCACACTTCGTACTTTGGTAAATGGACTCACACCAGACATGTTCTCAATAGAAAATTCCATGAGCCCCTATGAAATTTGAGATGTGACTTTTATGAACTTTAACAATTAGTGTTCTTCAACGTCCATTCTTCAAGATCTAGATGACCTCTTTGTCAACATGTATCTATGCTCTTAGCTTGAGAAGGCATAACAATGAAAAAAATGGATTGAATGCCTTTGATATTAAGAGGAATCAAAGTCCACCAAGATTTTAATTGAATGTCAACCTTGATATTTGTAACAGAGGGTGCCAAATAGTATTGACAACAATGACTACTCCAACTATGGTCTCATTCCTTTGAATAAACTAGAAGGAGGAGAAAAGAAGGCTCTGGTGCTATCAACCTTCTTGAAAAACATTTCCATAGTCAATCATGTCGAAGGAGAAGACAACCCATCCAATGTATATATGGTCACCACATAGTAAAGATGGAAAATATCTAGATAATTTTTTAGATACCAAGAATCATCATCACTTGAATTTCAACTAGGACCGAGACTTTTTCCAATGTTTGGAACTGGTGATTAGAAAGTACCCTAGTAAAAAAATACTTTCTAGCTTCTTCAAATTGACCACACAAAACCCCATATGTATCACATACAAACTCTTCACTGGATGTTCAAAAGAATGATCCTATCACTATGCAAAACCAAGTTTCCTGATCATATGGGTATTGATGTGGGTGTGAATTAGGAAATATATCACAAAAGTCTAATAAATTCTGGTCTTTCCAATGTAGTTTACTGAGTAGGGATATATTTTCTTCCTTTTATTCGTGAGAGATTTTGACATAAAGAAATGGTGTTTAAAAACACTATGCTCGACCATATTAGGGTTAAGGTTAACAAGTGTCGACCTACATGCATATTTGTGGGATGGGGGTCGTGGAGTAATGGTATGCATTGGATGTCATCAGAGGGAAGAATAGAAAGATTTATGGACAAGGATGAGGTCACAAATCACGTTCTGAGTGTAGTCAAGAGATTCCTTGTGTGGTTGTTCCGTCGCAAATTCAAAATTCAAATATTCGTTCTTCAAGGTTGTTACAGAGAAAATTCTAGAAAATGATAATTTGAATTGACACGGAAGGTTTTGGATTGAGATTATATAAAGAGTAATAGCTCTCTGGTCATCGAGGGTTCTTTTATGTGCTTAGTATGCTTGGCCTGAGCTTCAAAAAAGGGTTTCCAAGTTATGTGTATGGGTCACAAACTCACTAGGAAATACCACAGGCTTACAAAGAGAGCATCAAAACTGTGATCCATTCACCGTCTTCTTTGCATGAAGAATTAGATCACCGGATTCAATCCCACCCTATTCAATATACTCTCAAATCCTATAGGAATAATACTGCAGTTGCTACATCTCGACGCACTGTAACAGTAGGCATCAATGAGGAGTCGAACCGATAAATGAAGAGTCAGATACCAATGTCAACACTGACAAAATGGCACGCAAAGGGGTGCATACTGACAGGATGATAGATAGAGGAATGATTATGTAGATGAGAATGAAAATGTCCTCTGGATGAATCAGCTATGGATAAATCCCATAACTCAATTAAACTAAGAATTGTAGGCTTTAATACCACAATTGGACACATGAAATGGATAAGCGTGAGTTGTTATTATTAATTGATATGATACACGTATAAATACAATTTCCTGAACTTTGGATTCATCTTCCAAGAGGTCTCATGGACTTCTAATGACTGTTACTATCACTTGACTATTAATATTCATTCAATTGAGGAATATCGTAACCTTGAATTGATTAGGTTTCCAACAAAATTGTATGTATCATCTTGTGAGCATTATTGGAATTTTAGTAATTAGATTGAATTTGAATTTTATTAATACATTACAATTTTTTTAATAAAAAACAATCATATACATATTGATTTATTAATAACAAAAAATAATTGAATTATAATGTTAAAATATAGTCTTTTTCAACCGATCAATTATGTAACCTATATCACCATTGAGAACAACAATCACCCTTGACTAGTTCCAACTAGCACCCACCCTGCTAGTACCCGTTGGGGACCCCACCCAATGCCACATCTTCTAGCTACTATCCACCATCGATCAATCATGTGTGGTACTTGAAAGGTCATTAGTCATCCACCATGTTCCTTACATGCCACTACAATCCCCTCATTATCATCCTCCTATAATACCCTTGTTTCCCTAGTATGTAATTAATCATGATCGATGAATTGTCATGCCATGGAATATAAACATATTAATTGTGTTTTGTTTAATTGAAAATTCCAACCAATTGAATGATGGGTAAATCCTTAAAAGTATTGGTCATGATACCACTAGAGGGAAGAGTGGGGAAACCTAGAGAGCGGATTCATCATGCTAAGATGACCTAAGCCTCCTTGCTAAAATATCTTATTTGGAAATAATAAGTTATTTCCCTTTATCCCAATTTCAAGAAAAATCCGTTAATGAGGGAGGATGGTAGTTGAACGAACAAATACACCAAATGAATCCAGGTATGGGAGATCAAGTTAGGAAAACAAAATCTATCAGCTACAGGTACAATAGAGTACCAATTTTGCAGCCCTAGATTGACCCCATGGGTCCCTTATGATATAAGAAACAAGGACATGTTGAGAACCTTCCTCAGATATAGAGGGGAATACACGAGTGCGTACAAGAGAGGAGAAAAGGGGATATGATTTCAAAGAGAAAGGAGGTTAGGCAGAGCGGACAAGAGAACCAAGGAGATAGAGATTGGGTTTCTGAGTTTTGAGAGGAGATGAACCTGAAAATTTGGGTCTAAGAGAAAGACTTGAAGGAAAAGAAATGTTGTAAGAAAGTAGCAGTACAAAGTCATGTAGAATTGGATATACATGCAGGTCTGAAAAACTGAGAACCTGACTTGAGCTGAGGAGATCACGAGCTTGATGCTGGAAGGGAATCTTATAAACCTCAAAAAGGATTGAGCTAGGTGGGTGTGAGAACTTTATATCAGTGGTAGTGTGAAGGAGAGTGGCCTTCCCTTACCTTATTTCCTTGAGAACCTAAGAAAGAATCCTCTGGTGGTATCATGGCTTGGCATGGGGGTGGCCTATTGTCGAAGTTACAAAGCAATCATAGCTTATGGTTGGGTGGAAAGGCTTCTTCGCACAATCGGTTGGATGATTAACTTCTTCACATAATAGATAAGTAATTGTAAGCTCTATATGTAGAGTAGAATGAATGACTTTTACATGTAATTACTTTTAAATGTGTATGCCTAATTAGTGGTGATAATGCTTGTCTCATTGGAAAGTTCTTGTATTTGAATGGTGGTGGAATAATATGGATGGTTGTTCCTTGTGATCCTCATTCAGGGATAGTTATCCCAGTATAGTTGGAATAAATCCCTTGTATTGTTTGCAAGTTTAATATGTTGTGAAATACGCAATTATGCATACTAGTACCATCAATGAAATCGATGGTGTATGTATATGATCCCTGAAAGATAAATAGGGTGGTTTAATATCCCTTGGTAAGTTGGTAAAATTTACTTTAATTTTATGTATGAGAGACTAGAGAAGGTTGTGAAACCCAGGATTCCTCCTTGTTTCGAAAAAGGAACGTTTACAAATCTTGAAGTCATTGTTAAAGGCTTAAATAGTCAAAGGAGATTGTGTCAAATTCTGGTAGAGTGAGTTTGGAAAGGGTGGTGGGATAGTCTAGTCCCAAGTCAATCCTTCATTCATTGAGATCCTTACAGGTGGATCGAAAGAAGATTTGCACAGGTACTAAAACTCGGGAGTATTACTTAAACCCTTGAAGTTCCTTATTTGAGTTGGTGAGACTCAACAACCGTCGATCTCTGAGTAATAGTCAATCTTGTCCGTTTCAAGGAAGGACTACTTAACCATTACAAATCCATTTTTGGTCTCAAGGAAGACGCTAACCGTCGAATTAACGAGGAGATTAGACGACAATCATCCGATCTTATTGGATTGTTTTGGGAGCCCAAGAAAGGGTATAATCTATTCGAGATATCAGATTCCTGGAGTACTGGGAGGGGAATCCTTTGTGGGAGTTGTGAGAAACCCCTACAAGTTGATACTTAGGAGCAGGGTTCCAGCACCCAGTTCTTCCCCTTACTTTGTATACAATAATGAGGGTGACATCATAGTGGCATGACGTATCAGGGTGGCAGCCAATGCACCTAGAGAATGACACACGTCAACATTTGGTTCATCGATGGACCGAGTATGGGCCTTATCAGGCTTATACCTTTGCATAGTAGGCCTTAAGTTTCAATCATCAGATCTCAGTGTCAAGCAATCTCGGTTGTTGATCTCTCATAAAAGCTCAGGAGAGAGTCAACATCGGGGTATCGAGCTACCAAACCCCCCAAAAGGCCATATTGTTCACATTTTATTGGATGGGCACAAAACATTGACAATCGGGAACAAGGTTCCAGCATTGGTTCCAAATATTAAATACACATGGGAAGATGATGTCGTCATTCCAGCGTGGCCTCCATGGTGTCATAGGGATGACATGATCCAGGTGGTTATTGGTGGCCACCCACCTATTCCAATTGGATCCTCTTGTTAGTTTTGCATTCAACACATTCTTTTGTACTTCTTTGTAATTGTGTGTTCTACACTTCTGGGGTTGTCTGAATCCCTACACATATTCCAGGTGGGTACTGGTGGCCTCCCACCTAATCCAACTGACTTATTTTGTATGTTTTCATGTCAACACATCTTTTTGTACTTCCAGGGTCGTTTTGGGGCCCTAAACTATGTTTTTTTTGCGTGCCACAATCAAATTGTAAACAGAGATAGATTTTGACAACATAATGCGTATTTCTCGAAAATACCTTTCCAATGGTCTATCACACGCCTAAAACAAAGATCGTATGCAAAAGTTATGACCCCGGGAAGTTAATGTACTAACTTACCCAAATGGGGCTCACGTGACTTTTGGTGTTTCATCTCCTAGGGTTGGGTTTTTGGATGTTTAGGGTTTTGGCATTCATGTTGATCATAAAAAGGCCTCCAGAGCCTCAATGTAATCATCTTCTTGTGAATGAGCGTAGCCATCACATCTCTTCTCAAAGATAAAGATGCCACCATTCTAGCGAGTCTTGCACTCTGTATTTTTACAGTATCTTTATAATTCTTTCATTAATAGAAATCAAGTATTGTTGTATTTCTTTGTTTCTGGCAATTTTCATGAGTATTTCATTGTAATATCTCTTCTTTCATTTCGTTCCGAAAATAATCTGTATCAATGGAATCAGATCAGGCTACTCTTGATCAATTTTCAACGCATGTCCCCGACGAGGTTTGAGTATAGATAGTTGGGTCTCGAGCTTATCTTTCTTGAGGAAAATCACTCTCGCACACCAAAGAAACCCTTGATGGCAGAAGAAAAGAAAAATGGCGAAACATAATATTCTATTAACATGTTGCTTGAGAAATCTCTCGCGTGACAAAGGGACGAAATGATGGATAATTTTTCACACATCCTTCAACGTTTGCCGACAACAACAGGCTCATCTTCATCAAGTGACCATTTTGGAGGAACTTCTCCCTTCAAGGTACAAGTTAATTTTGATATTCCCATATTTGAAGGTGAGATAGATGCGGATTCCCTAGAAAAATGGTTAAATCTATTAGAAGGTTATTTCTCTGTTCAAAAAAAAATTGACAGGGAAAAGATCACCTTCTCACTCCTCAAGGATCTCCCCCGTGATCCGGATTTATGTAGGAACACAATGAAATAAAGAAATACACATAAACGCAGAGATGCAGTGGAAATAAGACTTCATTTCATTAATAACAAATGACTGAAATATGCTTACAGACAGAATGGAAATAAACTAGCTAGGGCGCTAGTAGCTTATCTCTGAGAAGAGATGTGGCTGCTACTCGCATCTGTGAGAAGATGATTACAATGAGGCTCTAGAGGCCTTTTTACAATAGACGAGAATTCCAAAATTCATAGACATCCAAAACCCTAACCCTAGGAGATGAAGCGCCAAAAGTCATGTGGGCCCCGTTTGGGTAAGTTAGTACATTAACTTTTCGGGGTCGTAACTTTTGCATACGATCTCCGTTTTAGGCGTGTGATAGCTCGTTGGAAAGGTATCATCGAGGAGATTCATTTTGGGGGCTCAATCATGCCTTCAACTAACATTGAGAAACTCGATCTCAAAAAACCTTCATTTAGGCCCTCAAAATGGCCCTGGAAGTTAAAACCTGCTAAAAATAGTAAATTGCCAAAATTGCCAGAAAACTGTTTTGAGCCAATTGGAAAAGGTGGGTGGCCACCGATATCCACCTGGATCAATCCTCCCTCCTTAGGAAGCAATGGTCCCCATTGCGTTGAGTTCCTCCATGAGATGAGGAAACTTATGTTGAACTTGGTCCCTGGTGAGCCATTTGCCTTGGTGAAGG
>ML776617.1:388564-400878 GCA_009831015.1 Picea engelmannii
CATCTGCATCTATTTGTCCGTCAAATATGGGAATGTCAAAGTTTACTTGTACCTTAAAAGGAGTGGCACCTCCAGAGTGGCTTCTGGATGTCGATGCACCGCCAGTCAAAATCCGTTGAAGAATCTAGGCAAAGTTGTCCATCATCGCGTTCCTTTGTTTCTTGAGGGCCTCCTCAAGCAACATTTTGATAGGATCTCCTGCTCCCTCATCTTTATTTTCTTCCCCCATGGGCGGTCGTCGGGGTTTGTGAGACTGATCTTGCAAAGGTTCAACCAGATCGAGCCCCAACTCCTTATACCCCGATCTCGTTGGGGACATGCAAAGAAGGATCGAGAATGAGTAGACCGCTCTGATACCACTGATCCAGATTTATGTAGGAACACAATGAAATAAAGAAATACACATAAACAGAGAGATGCAGCGGAAATAAGACTTCATTTCATTAATACCAAATGACTGAAATATGCTTACAGACAGAATGGAAATAAACTAGCTAGGGCGCTGGTAGCTTATCTCTGAGAAGAGATGTGGCTGCTACTCGCATCAGTGAGAAGATGATTACAATGAGGCCCTAGAGGCCTTTTTACAATAGACAAGAATGCCAAAAGTCATAGACATCCAAAACCCTAACCCTAGGAGATGAAGCGCCAAAAGTCATGTGGGCCTCGTTTGGGTAAGTTAGTACATCAACTTCCCGGGGTCGTAACTTTTGCATACGATCTCCGTTTTAGGCGTGTGATAGCTCGTTGGAAAGGTATTGTCGAGGAGATTCATTTTGGGGGATCAATCATGCCTTCAACTATCATTGAGAAACTCGATCTCAAAAAACCTTCATTTAGGCCCTCAAAATGGCCCTGGAAGTTAAAACCTGCTAAAAATAGTAAATTGCCAGAAAACTGTTTTGAGCCAGTCGGAAAAGGTGGGTGGCCACCGATATCCACCTGGATCACCCCGTGTCAAACATTGGTGGGAAACTTACTGGGAGAAAAGTTCCACAGAGGAATCTAGAATATATGGGGCCGAGCCCACTTGGGATTTTTTTGTGGATGGAGTCAAGGAACAATACTAACATGTTGATAACTATGAAGACCAGTACATGAGATGGACTACATTGTGGCAAGAGCAGAGCCAAACAATGTTGGAGTTCACAAATACTTTCCATACCTTGCACACCAATCTAGGTATCAAATACTCTGAGCGACATATGGTTCTAAAATATCGTGGGGCTTTGAATAGGTACATCCAAACCGAAATGGATTTCCTAAACATCTCATCATTGGGAGTTGCCTATCGATATGCTGTCAAAATCGAGCAGAAATTTAGGCACCAGAACAAATGGGAATTCGGGTCTACAAATATCAAACAACCAAAGCATGGTAAAGACGGCTCTAACTAACAACCTCTAGAGAAGCGGTCCAAGAAACAGGACAAGAAGGGTAGAGGAAAGACGAAAAATGACACAGAGAAGTGGTGTGACTTCCACAAAATCCTTTGGCACAACCCCGATGAATGTTGCTCGAAACATTCATTGGTAGCCGTGGTCAAAGACACGGAGTCGAACCCTGATTCAGAATCCAATCCAGAAAATATTGAAAACAGACAAATCATCGACGCAGACCCCATTGCTACTATCGTGACCACAACAATTCAACCAGAAGAACCAATAAATCCTAAAGAGGGGAAGTGCATTTCATTGTTGATAACGGTGGCTAGAAAAACCTCATCTCAGATAAGGTCATCAAACAGTTGGGGTTGTCAACAACACCACACATGCAACCATACAACATCGGGTGGCTTCTCCAGGGACAAGATCTTCATGTCATCCAATAGTGTCTCATGTCCTATGGCATCCAACCCTTCAAGGATGAGGTAGTGTGTGATGTTGCCCCTCTTGATGTTTGTGATGTTGTTTTGGTCCAACCATATATGTGGAAACATCATGTTGTCTATGATTCTAGACCTCGTAGTGTCATTATTACTCTGGGAGGTCAACTCTATAGGATACCAGAGGTAGTTCTGACTATTGTTCCACCAAAATAGTGTCGCAAGATAATCTCTCATACTGAAAAATACATCCTCTTCACAATTTGTTCAAAGGATGCACAGAAGTCCACTACAACCACTAGAACCTCAACACCTTCTATCTAGCAGAAGCAAAATGTTGAAGGGAAAGAGGATATTGTTTCTTCACCTACAATGGTGCCTACACAATGCCCCATCAAATCCAGGAAAACAGATTGGTGGAACAGATTCCACCCCGCCAACAACAGGTTCATGGTAGCCTTCCACAGGCCAAGAAGCACAATTTCTCCAACAAGGCACGCAACTCACCAAGATTCAGCGTCAGAAAAAAAAATCATCTCTTCCTTGGGAACTCAACGCAATGGAGACCATTACTTCCTAAGGGGGGAGGACAGATCCAAGTGGATATTGGTTTCCACCCACCTATTCCAACTAGCTCCTCTTGTCAGTTTTTCGTTCAACACATTCTTCTGTACTTCTTTGTAATTATGGGTTCTACACTTCTGGGGTTGTTTGAAGCCTTATGCATCTTCCAAGTGGATAATGGTGGGCTCCCACCTAATCCAACTGGCTTATTTTGTATGTTTTCATGTCAACACATCTTTTTGTACTTCCAGGGCCATTTCGGGGCCCTAAACAGTGTTTTTTTGGCGTGCCACAATCAAATTATAGATAGAGTCATATTTTGACGACATAATGTGTATTTCTCGAAAATACCTTTCCAACGGGCTATCACGTGCCTAAAACAGAGATCGTATGCAAAAGTTACGAATCCGTGAAGTTAATGTACTAACTTACCCAAACGATGCCCACGTGAATTTTGGTGTTTCATCTCCTAGGGTTAGGTTTTTGGATGTCTAGGGTTTTGGCATTCATGTTGATCATAAAAAGGCCTTCAAAACCTCATTGTAATCATCTTCTTGCGAATGAGTGTAGCCGTCACATCTCTTCTCATAGATAAAGTTGCCACCATTCTAGTGAGTCTTGCACTCTATATTTTTACAGTCTCTTTACAATTCTTTCATTAATAGAAATTAAGTATTGTTGTATTTCTCTATTTCTAGCAATTTTCATGAGTATTTCATTGTAATATCTCTGCTTCCATTTCATTCCAAAAATAATTTGGATCATGACATCTGACATCATCTAACTAGCGGAGGAGTTTAGTGTGGGCCACAACAGACTAAATCTGTTAGGTGGGTGCCTTAAACCACGGTTGTTGGATCTATGGTCTGAGATATCTTGACATTTGATCTAATATCCAACCTTAGGAGGGGGTCTAGTGTCGAGAGCACCGAACCCCAGAAGTTTTATGTTCCTATTCCTTTGGTTGAAAAGTCTCGGGGGTCAATATCCTAGTACCTCTTGTAGGCCGATGCCCGAAATATTGAGTATCAGAGTTTTGGTGGAAAAGGTCGATTATATGTGAATCTCGGGGAGTCGATGACCCGATATCCTTATGGGGCAAGGTTTCTGGTAAGGAAAGGTTCCAACCTCCCCTCGACACTCTGTACGTAGAGCACACATGCCTATAATGTCAAACGACATAACCACTTCAATGAGAGGCTGATACATGTTAAGTGACAATTGCATCACATGTCAAGATGATTTGGCACTTTGAGGGGGTGGTTCGTGACACAATATGAGTGCCATGTGTCATGCTAGGTGGTAGGCAATGTTAGGGCCATGTGTCATTATAGGTGGTCGGTTGTGATAGTGTTACATGTCTAAGAAGCCAGCGAGGATATTGGATCGGGCACCTAAGCTTTGATGGTACGAATGGATTTTAGTGGGTTGGTGGGCCAATCCCGGTAGCCACTTGTCACATTGCGGTTAAGATAGGTGGTGGTGTAAGATAGGGTCACGTGTCTGAGAAGTCATCTAGGACACCAGACCGAACGTTTGAAGTTCAAAGTGGTAGAGTAATTGTTTTACCTGGGGAACGATATCTCGGTACCCTAGGGGGGGCAATGGGCCAACGATCCAATGCTTGGAGGGTCAATACCCGGAGCATCAGGAAATATATGTAGCGGGGTGTTGAGTGTGTGAAAGGTCGGAGCCTGATATGTTAGAGGCCCAATGGCCAAATGGTAGGTGTCACACCAACATTCACGCAAGCAACCACATCTACACTAAAAGGGTGATGTGTTATGACACGCCAGTGCCACGTTGGTGAACAAGGGTGACGTGGAGCCACGTGGGTGCCACGTGGCAATGAGGTGGACTTTGACCAAGAAGGTCTAAACTTTGGAAGGCCATAACTTTTGATCCAGAGCTCGGTTTTGAGCATGGCGATAGTTGTTGGAAAGCTCTTGACGAGTAGAAGACGATGATTCCTTCAAGAAGAGGCTTTGAGATGCTTGAGGAAAAGTGAAATTTTAATACCCCATCCCTTAAAAAGGGACTTATGGGATTGGGTTCTTTACACCTCCCATACCTTCACCAACCCAGTCACTTAGTTCCTTGATTGAATGACATGTGATATGTCACCTTGTTTTGTATTATTTTTTCCCTCCCTCTGTCAGCTAGTTTGGCTCCATTGTTCTCCTGTCGAGGATTATCCCACTATTTCATGGGTATTTTTGGTTTTACCCCCTCTAACCCCCTTCAAAATTGGCTCTAGTGTCATCAAGGACATCTCTAAAACTGAGTTTGGTAGGTTAAGGATTGTGGCATTGTTTCATGGGCATTATTTTCCCTTCTTTACAACCGAGTTTAGATTTATCAAGGATTATGATGCCATTTTTTTTTGTGGGCATTGTTTTCCTTTCTTTGTGACCAAATTTGGCTATGGCCCTAGTCCCATTGGGGACAAGATTTATCCTTGTCCAGCTCATGGCTTCATTGAGGATTTTTAGGTTATTTTTGCATATTATTTTCCCTTTTCTATCAAGTTCAACTCAACTAAGTATTTTTTCATTGTTTCATGGGAATTGTTTCCCTTCTCTATGGCTAAGTTCATCTTTGGATCTGGTCCCATCAACCTCATCTACAACCTTGAAACTTTGTCCATCTGTGACTGAGATTTTCTCTAGTCATGTTGGCAACCTCATCCTTTTGCAATTGATTTCATCTCTGGGCCCATCAACAACCTCAACTCTGGTCCTGCTCAACACTGGCTTGGGAAGTTTCCTTGCAATTCTTAGAATTCAAAATAGTTATTTTTTCTAAAGAATCAAAATATATATTTTTTTGTTTATAAAGAGAGATTTGGATACTGGTGTTATAACTAGATATACGTCGAATCTATTCTTTGTCAATCTTATCATTATATGAGAATCCATGTTATATGTGACGTTTTATATAGTATTATTATAGGTATTATCACAGCTATTTGGATATATTTGTGGTAGGTATATTTCAATTCATGGAAACCCACTACAAAGTTGAGTTTGTGCCTGATGGCAAATTTTTTATGTTGCATAGGCCCTACCTAAAATCCCTCCACTACTACCTAGTGCATCTATGAAATGAATCTACCACACCAATCACATTTCAACTTTTAGTGAGCATCGTCAACACCTACACCATATAAAGCAAACCATGCCTGGTAGGTTGAGGGGAAGGGAAGCCTACAACCTTGCCAAATATTGTAGGAACTCCGAGAGAGTGTTCTATTCTCATGCTCACATAGAGAAGGACAAAGATCATCGAGATTGAAAAAAAAAAATCATAGGCCAATGAAGAAATATTATATTCACTTAGGTGTTGAACAACACTATCTATTGAAGAGTTTGACCTTGAATTAAAAGAAAAAAGTAAAAAAAAAAACGCAGAAATGGGATAAACGAAACTCGTGGAAATTGCAAAAATTGTATGTGGACAATAAGGCTTGGCAATTTCATGTGGATGATGGGTCTCCATCAAAGAGTAAAAAAAATTGTTAAGATTTATTTATGTTTTCTGGAGTTGCTACTTTTCTTTTCTGTTACTAATAGTCTTTTGCATGTAGATTGTAGAGAGGGGGGGGGGAAGTAGCACCTTTCTCCAGATGATGACCCAGCTAAGCCAAAGATTGAAAACAAAAAATGCATGCTTCCTTCAGAAAATTCCTCAATCGAGCAACCCACTAAGTAAATTGTTCTAATTGTCCCTCTATGAAATACCCCTCTATAAACCGTAATTCAATAAGTATCCTCCATTTAAAAAAAGCTAATCCAATGGCTTCCCATATCATATTTATAAACTTATCAATATATATCTCCATAAAACCGGGAAAACAACAATAACTTGTAATGAAAAAATTTGACTCTTCCTCATTTTAACAACAACCGGATTAACAACAATGTCTTCCTCATTCTAACAACAACCGAGGTAACACCAATGACTTCTGTTACAAGTTAAGGGGAAAATTGACTCTTCCTCAATTCTAACAACAATGACTAGTATTACAAGTATTGACTCTTCCTCAATTCTAACAATAATGAAAACAATGACTTGTATTACAAGATAAGGAAAAAAAGTACATTGTTCGACGAACTTTACTAAATACATTGTCCATAAATCATTTCATAGCGTACGGTCCAAGATATTTTAAAAAGTATGGCGTGTGGTCCAAGCTATTTAATCTCATGAAAAAGCATGGGCAAAAAATTAGCGTCCCTCTTATTCATCGTGGAGAAAAGGGAGCTTTGATATTTGACGGGATAAATAAAGGTGTTTAATCTCATGAAAAAGCAGGGGCAAAAAATTAGCGTCCCTCTTATTCATCGTGGAGAAAAGGGGCTTTGATATTTGACGGGATAAATAAACGTGTTTAAAATTTGGATTGGATATTTATATAATAAAGTGTTAAGGTTGAGGGGTAATAGTTTGAATAATTTTTTACATCTTTTTATTTAGGTTTAGATTTATTTTTATGAGAAATTTGGTACATTGTGAAAAGGTTATAGACATTTGGTACGTTTTGAAAATGTTAAAAAGATAGATGTTCTTTACTAGTGAGATTTTTTCATTTTTGATGTTTTGGCCCTTGTTAAGGTATAAGTTCTTGATATATGTGGTTTGAGAGCTGTTGGATATACTCTTAAAATTATGGTAGCGCTAAGTTGATTTGATTTTGAACCTAACCCAAATCAATGTAATGAGTTAACAATTTTTCATGAATAAAATATATAGACTTAATGGTTAAAAACATGTATTTTCTCCTAAGAAATCACAAGTTCAAAAGAAAATGTACACTTCCTTAAACTTTAGTAGTAAATAGCTACCCAAAAAAATCTTTTATTCCACAAACACTAATAATAATTACTATTATCATATTAACAATGTAATACAAATTTTATTTTTTACCATTAAAATTAAATTATCATATAAACAATGTAATGAAGATTATATTTTATTATTATTATTATCATATTAAGAATGTAATGGAGATTATATTTTTTAACTCTATCCGCTAATTAGAGTAAAGTGGAAAGAATCAAAGCAAGTGAAATAAATAATTGGATTTTCTTTCATTAAACTTTTTCATTCAAGAATTTTGGGAATGAATGAATCATGTTACTTTCACAAAATTGTTTTTTTATTAATAAGATTTGAAACATGATGGTATTGAAAATATATTTATTTAATTAAATAAATATAAAATAAGAACAAATAAATTCTATCAAATAAGTTGAGTTTTTACGCAAAATCAAATCATAAACAATAAATCTTTTATTGAGATACTTTTAAATAACAGGAAAATGATACAAATTAAATTATATTATAACATGGGTGTAACCCATTAATAGTGCTTATAGAAAGGTGTGGTCCGCAACCCGACATATTAATAAAAGCAAAAGAATGTGAAATTTGCAAATCAGAGCACGTGTCACTGGTACAGCTGGAATTTGCAAATGAAAGCATATGTCATGCAGATAGAACTTGGCATGGTACAGCTGCTAACAACTCCACTGAAGGAAAGGGGGGCCAATGGAGAGAAGTATGTACACGGATCTACACTTATAAAATTTAAATAATGTATACGTGTACTGAATCCACACCAAACCAAACGAGGCGTAAAAAGTCCATGGTGCATTGTACACTGTGAAGTGTGTTGAACTGGAGTAACGTACATGAGAAGCTAAAAGTAAAGTATTGTATATACAAGTTGTATGTCGGTTTACTTGAAGCTTCCAGAGAAACTTTCAGGAATTGGTGGGATGTTTGGATACGTATCCAGATGATGCATCGCACAGAAGCTTCGCAGTAGCGCTTTACAACCTGGGCGCGCGGACTTCCACCAGACTTTGACATCAATTATTGTTGCTGTTACTCACTTTTCATTTCATCAAATAATGTTGACCTGCTCACCTTTTTGCTTCAATTCGCTCTGCATGTGTTTTTTTCGCAGATACACAGGCAGCCAGCGGTGATTGCTGGTTCTGTTGAAAGTGTGGTCCATGTTCAAACCCCTGTGGTGCCATTCCCGCCACTTTCGATCAGAAAAAATAAATGGGCACGCATTTCCACATTCTCAGCCAGATCCACCCACCCACCCGGATTCACATGGTGACGCACAGTGCCCCCTTAACGCACGTTCCAAGCCCGGGTAATCTTGTATTTAAATATGAGTCGTGGAGCCTGAGAGGTTTACCGACACGTGGAAGCTGCGCGTGCGTATCGATAGCGAAGGCCCCGACACATTCCTCCCACTACTTTCTCGTCGCACTTCAACCCATCGGAACTCCCCACTGTCGGCATTTTGAATTATTGCTCGACAGCATTCCTTTCTCAATTCCCCTCCTCCAAGTTTGGCGCGATGTCCGGGGCCTCTAAATTTAGCCGGGGAGCGAGCAGATCTTGGATAAAGACGGAGAAGAAGACACGAGGTGTATGCAGCTTGACAAGTTTGAAGGTCGCTCGCAGGACACGTTTCAGTCTCCAAGTACGGCTTAATGATCTGCCAATTTTTCTAAGCTCCCTCATCAAATTGTAGAGTCTTCCACAAGCTTCTTTGTGTATTGCTTAGTATTATATAGAGCTTTTTATTCTTCCATAATCAATTGTGATTAGCCACAAAGAAGTCGTTTCTGTGGAGCCTGCACGTTCTGCATTCTGTTGTGTAATCCAAGTCAGTTAAGCGAAAGGAGGAGCAGACGAAGCTTCGAGTCACGAGGCTAGAGGATTTTCACAAGCCCGGCAGCGAAACTTCTTCATCAAGAAGTTGTGTCCATAGCAAAGTTCCTCGTCCTGCGTTGAGTAATTCAAGTCGGTTAAACGAAAAGACGAGCAGACGAAGGTTCGAGTCGCAAGGCCGTAAGATTTTCACGAGCTCGGCAAGAAAAGAGCCTGGCAAGATCAAGAACTTGTGTCCGTAGCAAAGATTCTCGTCCTGCGTTTTATAATTCAAGGCGGTTAAGGGAAAGAAGCAGCAGACAAAGGTTCGAGTCGAAGGGCCATAAGATTTGCACAAGCTCGGCATAGGAAGTGCTTGTGAAGAAAAGCATTTATGTCCGAAGTAAAGTTCGTCGTCCTGCGTTTTGTAATCCAAGTCTCTTAAACGACAGAAGAAGCAGACGAAGGTTTGAGTCGCAAGATTTTCATGAACTCGGCAGCGAAAGATCTTGTCAAGAAGAATTTGTGAGTTCCTCGTCTTGCGTTGTGTAATTCAAGTCGGTTAAGCGAAAGAAGCAGCAGACAAAGCTTCGAGTCGCAGGACTTCCACCAGCGCGGCAGAGGAAGAGTTTACTAAGAAGCAATTATGTCGAAGCAAAGGCCGTCGTTGTCGCTAGACTCGTGCTGCTGCGAATATTCGGAGGGAGAAGTGGTTATGGACAGCGCGGAGGATTCTGAATGCGAGACTCCGAAACACGAACAGCACAAAATACCGAACAGGATGCTGTGTCCGTCTCCGCCGAGGAAGAAGAGGCCGGCGCTCAAGTCCGGAGACCCGCCTCCCAGCGGCTTCTTTAATCCGCCTGAGCTTGAGATTCTGTTCGCCAAGATGAACAGAACCTCCTCGTGCGTATGGTCCTCTGTCTCATAAAGCTGCTTGCGGCATTTCATTTTTGTTCCCCCTTGTAATGGCCAAGAGGCAGGGGTAGCGCTTGGTTGTATATATTGTTGTGTAAGATGGTTCGGCTCTGAATATTTTGACAATGTACGCTAATTCAGATTCCTTATGTCTGTGACAATTATTTAAAAAGCCATTGTTTCTCCAAGATTTTCTGGTATTCTATCATGGCGTGCTATTTCTTTGTGAATGCTAAAAGCATAGAGATTTGAAACATGGATTTTTTACTATTTTAGATTTTCTGTAAACATAAGCTGTAATCATTAAATTTTATGAGATGTTCAGAATTGCGATTATAATTCAGTTTGAATATAGACGGTCTACTATTTGCTTTGCTTGTAGAGCTGAAATTTACAGGAAAGTCTTGATGGCGTGATTATCACAAACTGTGAGGAAGCTTCTTCGTCCTGATGGTGTGGCCGCGTGATTATCACAGACTGTGAGGAAGCTTCCGCGTCCTCATGGTGTGGCCGCGTGATTATCACAAACTGTGAGGAAGCTTCCTCGTTGGTTCAATTACTATTGAACGACAGATGGCTGTCCACGTGGATTTTAGCTTTACTTATATAATAAGTCTGAGCTATTCGCAATTTGAAAGCACCGGCCATCAAAAGGCTTTTAATTCTGCAGCAACGATTGAGTTTGAAATTTGAAATCAGAAGGCTTTTAATTCTGTAGCAAAGATTAAGTTTGAAATTTGAAATCAAAAGGGATTGAGTTTGAAATTTGAAACCGAAAGGAAATTTGAAATCAAAAAGCTTTTAATTCTGTAGCGAAGATTAAGTTTAAAATTTGAAATCAAAAGGGATTGAGTTTGAAATTTGAAACCAAAAGGCTTTTAATTCCTCCAGCAAAGATTGCGTTTGAAATTTGAAATCAAAAGGGATTGAGTTTGAAATTTGAAATCAAAAGGGATTGAGTTTGAAATTTGAAATCATTAGGCTTTTACAGATTGAGTTTGAAATTTGAAATCAAAAGGCTTTTACTCTAGCAGCAAAGATTTGATTTGGAAATTTGAAATCAAAAGGCTTTTACTCCTGCAGCAAAGATTTGATTTGGAATTGATTTGGAAATCTGGAAATTTGCAGCAAAGATTTGATTTGGAAATTTGAAATCAAAAGGCTTTTACTCCTGCAGCAAAGATTTGATTTTGAAATTTGAAATAAAGCTCTGAAGAAAGCAAACAAAGCACAGCGAGGCAAGCAGTTTTTCTTTTCTTTCCGTGTCCCTACTTTCAAGTAAATTATTATTATCATCATAATTATTGTGCCATGGAGAACATGGTAATGAACAAGCATCATGAATGTGCTTGAAATTAAGCATTGCAGTCTGCAAGTTGCGGGGGTTAACGCAAAGTCTCATTCAATGTCCTTCACTGTGACGCCTTTTCCATTTGCAAAACGTGGATGTCCTTCACTGTGATGCCTTTTCCATTTGCAAAACGTGGAACGAATTGGTACTTCTTCTGTAAAAATAATGGATATGTAAACCGACAAAATAGTGGGTAGCTCAAATTGGCGTTAGCCTTTGTCTTCAAATGGCTACTTCTTTCCCATTGGTGCCGTACCACAACAATTCATTATTTTCCTAGGATTTGATATTAATAATTATTTTCTTTCTTTTCCATTTTAACTTTTAACTTTGCATTCAAATTGGTTAATTTTGCCCATCACCAATAAAAAAAATTCTAGGATTTGTTTTTAACTTTTTTTGGGGGGGATTTATGTTCAGTCTTCCATTGAAATTAAATTGATTAGTATTGAAATAAAATTTATTTTATTATCCATTGAAATTATAAAATTATATATATATATATATATATATATATATATATATATATATATATATATATTAGCAGGTTAAATTGATTAGTATTGAAATAAAATTTATTTTATTTTCCATTGAAATTTTGAAATTATAAAATTATATATATATATATATATATATATATATATATATATATATGTAAAATAGCAGGAAAATTCATTTTATTTTTTATTGAAATTAAATTCATTAGCTTGCTCTTGCAAAAGTATTAGTTAATAGATATTTTTTAACAATTAATATTAGCAACAAAGTTGTTTATAGTCGTCTTTTAAAAATATGTTAATGTATTAGTTAATAAAACACTATTAACTAATAGTGTAATTTGTAGTGAAAAATAAAATTGTTTATACATGCTTCTTAAAAATATGTTAATTTATTAGTTAATAGAAAGTATTAGTTAATAGTGTAACTTGTAGTGAAAAATAAAATTGTTAATTTATTAGTTAATAGAAAGTATTAGTTAAT
>ML776617.1:409826-425315 GCA_009831015.1 Picea engelmannii
GTCACATAACTCCTCACGGTTTGAGAGTTATGGCCTTACGAAGTTGGAGGACCCTCATATGTCATCTAGAAGCCCCAAAAGGTCAAACTAATCAAAGTGGTTTAAGAGATTTTAAAAGGTAAATAATAAATTGAAGTGATGAGCGTATTATAATTCAAAGTGAATACAAAATAAATAATTTCAATAATAAATTTAATGGAGAAATTAGAAGTGGACCCAACCCTAAAATAAGGAAAGTGGGTCAAGTGACCTATAAGATGTTTTTAAGGAAGCTACTTGGAGAGTATAAATAAGAGGAAAGGCTCTCTCATTTGAATCACACTTGAGCATATTAAATATCTATAGGTGTTTGAGGTAACCAAATGATATCTAAGCCGAAATTCTGAGGAAAGTGAAGAAAAGAAGGACGAAATGCAAGGAAGGATAAATTCTTTTGATGGTGCTTTCTAAGGTATGTTATTTACAGGTCATCTCACCATTTTCTCTATAAATTTTTTTCTATAATTATTTAGATCCTGAAATTGCTATGAAAGTGAGAAAACATATCCAAGTATCTGTGGTAAAAAATTCATCTTGTGGGTCGTTGTATTTTGGGAGTTACACTCCATGGAAAATAGCGTTTGTGGCCAGTCCTGAAATTAGTCAAAATCAGGTGTTTCGGGTAAAAACGTCATAACTTCTTCATAAAAGATCCAAATTTAGTGAGACCAAATGTGTTGGTTAGGGTACAGTATTTAGTATTTTGTGTAATAGTTTCAGATCAATTCATCAAATATTTTGTGCGGTCCACGCTCTACAAGGTCGCTCTCTAGAATAAGTCAGAATTCAGCAAGGTATGTCATTTTTGCTATAACTCATTTTCTGAGAGGTTCAAAGTAGTGAAACTTGGAGGAATTGCATAAAACTCACTAAATAACATTGTGTATCAGTTTCAGATCTTAATACATTACAGGTTCAAAGTTATGATTACTTCAAGTTAGGGTTGTTGACTAATCCAAAACTAGGCATGTGAGACTAAAGAAAAGTTTGATGAAAATGCTAGTATCTTGTTTTAAAAGTTAAGGAAGGTTTGCAGGAATGTGATCATATACACCAGGTCTATTATAGAGCTACAAATCAGATTTGGATGATGAAATTGATGAGGGCTTTCGGTTGTGGTACATGTTGAGTACATGGTTGAGACAAGTAGTTAATGAGTTGGCGCACATACATGAGGTGTATAGTTGATGACGTTGGTACATATTGATGAGTCATAGTTGATGAGTAGTTGACACATGATTGGTACATGCTTTGTACATGGTTGGATGCACTTATTTATGGTACAGTTTGATTACAGGTTGGTGCATGGTTGATGCACTTGTTTATGGTACAGGTTGATTACAGGTTGATGCATGGTTGATGCATTGTTCAGATTTATTGGTACAGGTTTACAACGGTATATCTCACAGTGATAGTGTGACAGTGGTTCCATCATTCTACTTCTACTTCAGGGTGGCAGGACAAGGCAAGGACAGGTGGTTGTAGCCACCTTTCGGTTGTAGCCGGAGAACATTGGGGGTTGTAGCCTCCTTCTGGTTGTAGCCAGAGAATTGGGGAGTTGGAGCTTCCCTCAGGTTATAGCCTGAGAAACTAGGGGGTTGGAGCCTCCTTCTAGTTGCAACTGGAAAACAAAGGAATTTGGTGCTTCCAATGAATGTAATTCTTCAAGACATATAAGAAAAAACATTTCGTGGTTTTCTCCCGATTTGGGTTTCTAGGTAAAACACTGGTGTACTGTGTATGTGTTTGATTGTTTATTTCTTACTGCTCATCATTGGATAGTAATTCTACATTGATATAACATTTGAAGAAAAATGATTATAATTACGCTATTACTGATTCACCCCCCCTCTCAGTAATCCATCATGTAGCCACCGCATCTCTTCTCAGAGATAAGTTACCAACGCCCTAGCTAGTTTATTTCCATTCTGTCTGTAAACAAATTTCAGTTCTTTGATATTAATGAAATGAATTTTTTTTTCCGCTGCATCTTTGTATTCATGGTTATTTGTGTATTATGTTGCATTCGTGCATAAATTTGGATCAAGTCAGATCTATCTCAAGATCGAACAAATCAGTCAAAAGTTTGTGAAGCCATACTGCTTCACGAACTGCCACACTCAGTGCAATGTACTCTACCTCTGATGTGCTAAAAGCCACAGAGCTTTGTTTTCTGCTACACCAGGAAACCATGGATGATCCTAAGGTGAAGAAGCAACCGTAGGTGCTCTTTCTATCTACTGCACTTTCTACCCAATCTGCATCGACACATCCTTGCAGGCTCAAGTCCACATTGGATGCATATTTCAGGCCATAACCAATTGTGCCTTGTAAGTATCTCAATACATGTTTTGCAACTATCTAGTGTGTATGTTTTAATTGGATCATAAATTGGCTAAGCACATTCACTGCATAGCAAATGTACGATATGGTGTTAACCAAATACATCAGAGATCCAATCAACTCTCGGTATAAATGTGGATCTACATCTCCTGAATCAGTGTCACTCATTTTCTTTAAATCCATTACCATTGGAGTAGGCATGGATTTGCATTTTGTCATACTGAACTTTTTCAGTATCTCCATAGTATATTTTCCTTGACTTAGGAAAATCGCATTTGTTCTCTGCCATACTCTAGTCCCAAGAAATAATGCATTAGTCCCAAATCCTTCATTTCAAATTTGGTAGTCAATGCTTTCTTTCATTTAGCAATGAGTCTCTCTGAACCGGTGAGAAAAAGATCATCCACATATAAGACCAAAATCAGACACTCATTTCCATCAATGTGATAATACAAGTTTGGATCAACTGCACTTTTGTTGAAGCCCAAACTCATCATAAATCCATCCATTTTCTCGTACCAAGCACATGGTGCTTGTTTTAGGCCATATAGGGCTTTCTTCAACCTGCATACATCAGATTTTTCATTGTGTACAATGAAACCTTATGGCTTCTCAATATAAACTTCTTCCTCAATTTCACCATTGAGAAAAGTTGTCTTTACATCCATCCGAAGTAGCTTCCAACCCATGGAAGTAGCTAGTGCAATGATAGATAGGATGGAGGTATATCTGGCTACTGGTGCAAAATTATCATCATAGTCAACTCCCTCTATTTATGAAAACCCTATGGCAACAAATCTTGCTTTGTATTTTTCAATGCTTCCATCAACAACATGTTTGATTTTGTAAATCCATTTGGAAGTCACTACGAACTTTCCCTCTGGTCTTGGGACAACATCCCATACATCATTATTTAATATAGATTGGTATTCTTCAGTCATGGCATCTTTCCATACTTGTTCACCTAAAGCTTCTTTGTAAGGTTTCTTCCAACAGAGCCTTATAAAACATAAATTTAATTAGAGAAATGCTATCCTAACATCTTCACAATTTCATAACCAACATATAACCATTCATAACCATTCAACATAATTACAATTTATGAGAAGAGCATAATAAATTATATAACACAACACAAAAATGAAAATACATACCTCTAACTGATGCTACTGTTGTTCTCTAACTTTGCTCGATGCTCTGCCCAAAACTGTCTAACCTCCCAGCCAGCTAGGAACAGAACCTCTTCGGCTCCCTAGCTCCAGGATTCCGTAAGGATTCCTGGCCCCCGAGCCCAAAATTCCTAGCAACAGGTGCCCCCTTGTAACATTGCTACAACAAGCTTCTACATCCAAAAACCCGTAATACAGTCTTCCAATCTCCCCCCCCAAAAATAATAATCAAAATGCTCCAATACAGTCTCCTAATATGAAAAATAATGCTCCCTGCCAAAAGTCCCCTTCTCCCGAGTGTTTTTCCCCTTCATATCCTCCTTTCCCCTTTCATTAAGACTCACCCACCTTATCCCTCCATTCAATGCCAACCACCTTATCCCTCCATTCAATGCCAACCACCTTATCCCCTTCTCTTTAATGGTTCCATCATTCAATACAAAATAATAATTAATATTTTATCAAACTAGATTTTATCAAACATATATTTAATCATTAAATTAATTAATTAGTTAATTAAACCAATTCACATTCAACAAATATTTAACCAGGACAATTATTTAATTAATTATTTAAACTAATATACATTAAACAATTAATTAAACCATGGCAATCGATTAATACTTAGGGTTGCTACATTCTTCATGAAAATTTGGCTCTAAGTCAATAATGTGGGTCATGGATGAAAGGTAGCTTGAGAATCTCTTTGGTCTCTTGCTTTCTCTGGTTTCTCCTTGTGGGGTTTTGTGACCTTCTGCTTCTTTTGAAGTTTGTCGGGCCCAAGCAGGTATTTTATGTCCGACTGCAATTTCTCTAGGTATGTTGCTTGGGGCAACTGAATCTGTTGGAGCAACTGGATCAACTGGAGATATTGGTTTATCTGGAACAATATATGTCTCCCTCTGAACTGCTGAAGGAGGAGAAGGTATTGTTTCACCATCAATTTCCATCTGAGATTCTCTGGATTTTTGGAAGGATACATCTTCTTCAAAAGTAACATCTCTGCTTACTTCAATTTGTCTCTGACCTGGAATGTAGATTCAATATTCTTTTGAGGATTCACTGTATCCTACAAATGTGCCATTTCTTCTTGAAGGTTCTAGTTTGGATCTCTTTTCTTTTGGTACATGAAGGTATATTGGACATCCAAATATTCTGAAGTGTCTAATCTCAGGCTTCACTTTGGTGAATGCTTCTTCTGGAGTAATGTTCTTCAAGACCTAATGAGGACTTCAGTTTTGAACATATACTGTTGTCATACATGCTTATGCCCATAGAGTCATAGGTAGACTTTGATCATGTATCATTGCTTTAGTTGCCTCAATGATAGTTCTGTTTTTCCTTTCAACAACCCCATTTTGTTGATGGTTGTAAGGAACTGTGAACTCCCTCTTGATTCCCGCTTCAATACAAAAACTGTTGAATTCTTTTGAGGTGTATTCTCCTCCATTGTCTGATCTTAATATTTTGATTTTTCTTCCGGTCAGGTTTTCAATCTGAGCTTTGAATTCTTGAAACTTGGCAAGGACTCCATCCTTGTTCTTCAGAAAGTAAATCCAATTTTTCCTGAAGTGATCATCTTTGAAGAGTACATAATATAAGTACCCATTTAGGGATGCAACAACCATTGGCCCACATACATCTGAATGTATCAAGTCCAAGATTTCCTTGGATCTATTGTCACTACTTGGAAAGGATCCTTTAACATTTTTTCCAAGGGAACAACCTTTGCAAACACCTTTGTGCTGACTCTGTATCTCTGGTAGATCTGTTACCATTTTCCCTAGCATTGGAAGATCTATATAATGAATGTGAGCAAGTCTTCTATGCCATAACTCACTCAAGATGATAGTGTCATGTAATAAGGCTTGAACTGGTTTGATGGTCAATTTGTACAAGTTGTTTTCTCAGACACCAATTACTTTGGAAGAGCTTATATGAGATTCTTTGTGTCATGCAAGGACTCTTCCTTCCGAGAAAGTAATTTTGTAACCTTTGTCTTCCAAGGCCGAAATAGAGACAAGGTTTCTCTTCATTCCGGGTACATATAGTACTTCTTCTAGTTTAAGCTGCATATCTGAATCTGGTTGGAAGGTAGAAGTTCCAACTCCTCTCACATTATATTTGGCATCATCTCCAAGAACAACATGTAGATGTGTTTATTTCTCAACGAAATGTGTTAGATGATTTCTAAGACCGGTCATGTGCCTGGAGGCACCACTGTCAATTAGTCAAGTATTGTCATTGATAGGAACCATACCCGAGAGTGTTGAAATGTTGATGTATTCATTTCTTTGAGTTATTGTCTTTCTAGAACTATGCTTGCTTCCCATCATGATTTTGCTCATCTTCACAAACCCTTGTCAACTAGGCTAGAAAACCTAACGGCTAGACTAGGCTAACACTTTTAGGTTTTGTTGGGCTTATGAATGCAAAAAACAAGCCTTGAGAAATATGATAGCCCTGGTAATTTGAAGATCTTTTTCAAGAAGTTGCAGAAATACAATTCTGTTTTTTTCTGCAGATTTTGGCAAAACCCAAGAAACCCGTAGGGCCAAAAAATCAAAATGCCCGAAATGCAATCTGAGACTTGTTGGAGGTGCGATGAAGGAGGCCGTACACTCCTATGTTCTTTTTATCCCCAACGTCCAAGTTTTGAGTGCTAAAAACCCTCAAAAGAGTAGGTCATACAGATTTTCTGGAAACCCTAAGAGGGTCGTACGATTTCTGCAGAAATGAGAGAGAATGCCTGGAAAATGTTTGTGCAATGGGATCTTCAAGACCTATGATCTGATACCATGTTGATTTTTCAATAATCTAGGTTAAGCATGTAATTCATTTCAATTTTTCATTTGTCTTAACCATAAACAATTATGTTGCAACATCCAATATCACAAGAAGAAACACCATGCACAAGAACACAAGAAGTATCCTAGGAAACCCTTCTCAAAAAGGGAAGAAAACCCATCCAAATCCTTTGCTATAATCTTCAAGAGAAATACCTTCACCACCAATAAGACTTATCACATAAGAGAGTGCTCAAACCCTAGAAGACCAACGCCCAAGAGAGGTGTGCACTTTTCCCAAGAGAATGTACTTGCTGAAATTTCCAAACTTGTGTGAAGGATATGATTCCACAATGGGAAATATTCCTTTACTTATATTATACTTGTCCTATCAACAGAAGTGTCTATTGGCACAACAGGTTTGACCTCTCTAAGTCACTTTATAATTAATATTAACCAGATTAATTATCTTTTACCTTTATTACTAAACACATTAAGGTGGGGCCGACCTATACCCTTTACATTAAAATTAGGGTTACAGACATGCCTGACTCTTGAAAAATATAGCAAGGGATCTGAACCACCCAATAGTGCTCATCCACTAGGGGCACATCCATAGGGATGTCCATATCTTTGGCTCACTGCATTACACAGAAGAACAACTTCTTCACACGTTCACATGTGCTTGTCCACTCTACAGATCTTCTTTCTCTCTGCCTCACATAGGAGAGTCATCTTAAGTTTCTCGTCAACTCTGCTGCTCAGAGGAGGCTAATACATTAGCTTCATTTATGTTCACATGACGATGCACCCAACACTTTTGGATTTCACACGTTCACCTTATGCTCAACCACAGACACGTCTAACTCAATAGATGGCCTTTACCACTGGATAATCATCTGGAGTTCTTCTCAACTCTCTGAATGGAGGATGTCATCTCTATGTTCTAGCTCTGTCTCAAGCAGGAACCACGTACCCTTCTTAGGGGATTTCTCTCAGGTTTGTAAGCTAGAGAAAGACTCACATAGCTGCAATGATCCACATCTCATAGGTTTGTAAGCTGGAGAATGTCTCACATAGCTGCAATCATCAACAAACATATCCCTACTTAAGATGGAAAGGGAGATTTTATCACTTAACAAGATTTTAAGATAAAGAGATTTTGTTACTTAATAAGAGTTTGAGGTAAAGAGATTTTTTCACTTAGAAATATTTTAAGGTGGTGTTCTCATATGTCAATGGAGTCCAAAGTTTAAACTCATTCATTATGTATTTCAAAGCTTAAACTCAATCCTAACATAAACCTAAAAATATTTTGTGAGGGGTAAGATTCTAAGATGGTGTTCTCGCGTGTTAATGGATTCCAAAGTTCAAACTTAGATGTATCAGTTTTTAACTTGCTCGCGTGTTAATGGATTCTTATTAAGGTCGAACTCAAAATTGTCAAAATGTCAATGAATTTTTGTTAAGTTCAAACTTAAAATTATCCATAAATTATTGTTATCGATGGATTTGCGTTGATTTCAAACTCAAAATTGTCCATAAACTCTTATTAGTTGTATGTTGTTCATAGATTCTTGTTAGTTCCAAATAAGGGTGTGCAATGAACTATTATCAAGACCAAACTCAAAATTATCAAACATTATATGTGTAAATGGACTCTTGTTAAGATGAAACACAAAATCGACCATGGATTCTTGTTAGTTATAATTAGGCATGCGCATAAGTGAGGGTGGTGAGGTGGGGTGTGCACTCATGTGGAGTGAGGGTGTGAGTTCATGTATTTGTGTGGTGTTTGGGGATGTGGGTGTGTATTTGTGAAATGTATATGTGTAATTTCATGTAATTTCCCCAACTACCCTAGGATGGGCCACGTCACACCACCTCAACTTCTATAGCTCTGAATCAACCATAATGTAACAACCCTGACATATTATTGGGCCATGCTACTATAACATTTCACTGCGTAATTTCTACTCTACCCACAAGTTCGTGCAATATCTTGTGAAGGTAACACACTTAGCCCAATCTTCACTCACGCCACACAACTTATAACAGTGGAAGCAACATTCTCTTTTTGTCACAAACTTTAGCAGCGAAAATAACTCAAAACCACATGCACCAATTGTGCACACTAGTATTCAGATCACACATCACAACCACGTGCACAACCTTCTAATCATCATGCGTCAGCTCATATTATTTCACAGTGCGCGAAATTTAATTCTTTGCCCGCGCATGCACCATTCCAGTTTCTTAGTGTACACAAGTTACCTTCTTGTGCACTTGGCCACTCAATCCTCTTCTTGTCAACTCATAACCAAAATTTCATGGATAAATTAATCAAGCAAGACTAACCACATTGGTCATATCCATGCACAACTACAAATATAGGCTATAAGCACCATACTTACATGAGCATGTAGCAATTAACAAAATAACATTAAATACTTTATGTAACGCATACAAGAATTTGACCCATATCAAACATAAACAAAAATGCACACAATAACCAAGACAAGTATATAAGGAACACTTATGTTAAAGGGAAGTCACCAACTACGACCTTGACTCAGACATTCCTCCCAGCCATAAACATTGTTGCTCATTAATTTTTTAGCAACAGGTCACCCCCGAGATGGGGCACAACTCCACTAGAGAAAGAAGGGCTCCTATCAACAAAATATGTTTTGAAGCTCAACAAAATTTCCCATTCCTAAGTGCACATTGCTGCAACTAGCCCAAAGTCCCTCATTCCCCATGCACCTGTCACACCCAATGAAGTGGGCCCCTTCTCTTCTCAACATTCCTTCGACTGCCCCACTTCCCTTCCATGGGTTACCAACAACATGCCGAACATGAAGTCTTCATTCCTGCGACTAATGCTCAGTGCAGTGCACCAGGGAACAACTCTTACCAAAAACTCTCTCCTGGAGAGTATTTCCACGGGTCTGACAACCACTCCACAACATCCAGTCTCTCACCCAAAGAGACTTCTCATGGTCTGTCAACCCGACTCTTTGACAATAGAAATCTAGTTACACCCTCCCACAACTCCTTGCAATCTTCTCTAGGCATATAGAGTAATAATAGGATTTTCCATACAGTTCGACCCCCTTATGCTAACGAGAGCCTGCAACTTCAATAATAATACCATAATGCAATAATGCCCAAAATACGCCAAGGACAACAATATATATTTCATGCCTTCTACTTGACACTTGTCACCTTCAAAAGTAACTTTAAACCACTTGGTGACCCGTTCCCTACCCTCAAGAACTTAGGATAAAATAAGATATATATCTGACATTATACTTTTCTCATAAATATTATAAAATATTCCCCAAGACTTACAACTCACCCTCTTTTTCCCTTTTCCAGTGGAGTAGGCCCCCCATCTCTTTTCGTTTGAGTCAATCAGTGCGTAGTGATGCCAAATTATATTACAATCATGATTATATTTACATGGATGGGTGCACTAGCCTATCTGCGCCCAGGCTCACCAGCCTCATAATCACTCAAGTTCTCCGACCTCCATACATATCCATTTATTCCCATGCACTAACCCAAGTGCTCGCAACATAGTGTAATGTATGCACTTACAACATAGTTACCAACTTAATGAGAACTGTGACCTCAAAACGAGAACTCTGGCCCAAAAAAACCCATATTTTTGCATAAAAAACATCAAAATCAACCCCTAAATCAAAAAGTGGTGCTACCGGTAGCACCATTTTTTAAAACGGTGTCAAAATTACAACATTTTCAAACATGGCCTTCAAAACTTAAACAGTAGCTCAGAAAAACCTTAAAATAAGCACCTAAAAACAAATAAGATGTTTTTGATTTTTTTCTTTTTCTTTTCAAAACATTAAATTTTGAGATAATTTGAAATCGTATTTTTATCACTTGGTACCATTAAAACCAAAACCTCAAAATCAACCATCAAATTGAAAAGTACTGCTACCGGTAGCACCCATTCTAAAATTGGGGTATGAAAATGACATATTTTTATAATGTGGTAAAATAACTCATCATTACTGTAAACAAAATCATAAAAGCAACCCTTAAATGTTTACTTTTTAAAATGTTATTATCACACAAAGCACAAGGTAATACATAATGCCATGAAAATATCACAATATACTTTAAAAATTCAACGTCACTTTTTTTTTTTTTTTTTAATTTTAATAATAAAAAAGTAAATACAAGTTACATTGAATGAAACATAAATAATTTCCTAAAAGTATTGTTATATTGACCATATTCAAAACATATGAGCTAAGAAATTTTATTATATTATCCATAATAAAAAAACATATCATTCATAAAACATGGCAAAAGATTCATAACTTCATGTAAGACCATATGTAAGTTCAATGCTCTTTTTTAGTTACCATACAAACATCATATAGATCAAAAATTCGTAAAATGTTCCATACACTTATTCATATTGACTCATGGTTTTTGAAATACCATCAGAGTCTACATTGTCTTCAGATGAATTTTTTGATGAAGATGTAGATGATTCAGACTCTTCTCTAGTGTTGATGAATGCACCATCTAAGTCTACATGCATGTCCAACATTTCAAATATCAAATGCCTTTTAGATCTACGAATAGGTTCAACAGACTCCCATCTTGCATTTATTTCTTGCGGCAACAACCTCTTGATAATCTTTGTTGTCTTGGAGCGAAGCGTTCCTCTCTTTGTCAAATTTAATTCATAAACAAGTATGTCAACATCATCTAATTTTAAGAGGTTAGTGCGACAATGAGTTGTATTTTGACCCTTTCTTTTTCTCTTTCTATTGACATTTTTCTCAACCACCATCTCTGGCTTGTACACACCATTGAATGGGTGTGTACTTGTTGCATACCAATGCACTTCAATTGCAATAACATCATCATTTTCTTTCTCAATCTTTATAACCTTTCCTATCCAGAATGGATAACCATGTGGATCTTTAGTCGCTAAAAATGAAATCATGCTACCCTCCTTAATATCTTGTACTGAACCCCTGTAAAGGTCTTCCATGGCTTCACGTTCTGCACATGACCTTCACAAACCAATATACATTTATCTTTCCTCTGCCTATGTAAACTCAATAGAACCTTGAGATTCTTGAACTTCAACAATGTTTGTTTCTTCAGATTCATTTTGCATATTTTGTGGCCAATGAAATGGAGTCCTCAACATTGTATCTTCATTTCCTGAGCTTGAAATTATGTCACTTTGACTATTGAAAAAAGAATCCCACCAAACAGAATCAACAACATAAAAGTACTCATATGTATCCTTAATGGACTTTTTAATTTCTTCCATGCATTTAGAATAATCTACATCTCTATTACGCCTTCGTGCATTATGGATTTCAGCAACTGATTGTAAAAATAATAACTTTGATGCAAAAATTGGACAATCTAGAATGAACTTCAAAAATGATAAACCTGATGAAGGCCCCCATTCTGTAGTAGTTGAATACTGCTTTCCCCATATAATTGTTTTCCCATCAATTTTTTTTGAAACAAAATTGATGCTAGAAGCTAATGTCATTAAGCTTCTCAATACATTTTTCTTCACGACATGATCCCTGAATAAATCTTTGCATGTCAACAGTTTCTTCTAATATATGAAAAACAGGTTCTGGAATGTATGCTTTCTTGATACATTCAATCAATGATGGTATACTTCCAACATTTTTCCTCTTCAATGTTACTGAAAAACGACTGAACATTTGATCAATATGATCATGAGTGTGTCCAACAAGAAGGAAACCAACTTTCACCTTTTCAAAGATTTTCATTTCAACAAGCATGCTTAGATTTCCAAACACAATTTGGTTTTTATTTTCACAACTAGTGTTGTTCAACTGTAGATAGAGAACTTGAGGAAGATTTCCAGACCATTGAGTGAGCACATGATGAATTATGGTGATAGTCAGATTTGCATCATTATGAATATTTGGAGTTGTGAAGTAAACTCTTGGACACATTTTTCCATTGAAAACCATACAACCAACCAAGTGAAACTGAATGAAATTCTCTTCCTATAAATTTTTGGATGTACGGAAAAAATGTTGTAGAAGTGTTTTCTTCTGGTCCATGCCATCAATTATCATACCTAAATATTTGTTTGGAGCATCATAACATTTCTTTCGATGTTTGTACAACTTTTGTCTTCATTTGATTGTTGATTCTAATGTTCTTGAAGTGCTTTGATTATGGAATCTGCACATGACATAAGATGGAAATATTGATCATATGTTTTCATAGTTGATAACTATTCAATTAAAAAAAACAAAATAGTAAATACATACCTCTTTCTGCCCATTCAAATTTATCTCTTCTTGATTTAAAAGTAGCACATATACTACAAATCACCGTCCTTGAATTCTTAGGAATATAGACATTGTTGAATTGTTTATTCCCTATTCTTATAAAATATGCATATGTAATAAAATTACCATTTCCTTCAACACCTTCAACATATCCTTTGTACAAGTTGTAGATTTCCCTCATTGAAAAATTATCTGGAATATGAATTGTGTCTCTATTTGGCATACACTCTCCATGTTTGGAAAAAAAATCACACATCCATGACAATGTAGTATTTGTGAATGGCCCACTCTCTCGTCCATGATGTACCTTTGAATAAAATGATGGATCGTTTTCCAACCTTGTATGTATTCTTGATAGACGAAGATTACCAATTGAGTGAATTTTTTTGAAAGCCTTTCTGCAAAGTAAAATATTCCCAATGCGATAATCATATCCTGTATTGGTGGATATCATGCACCCCATCAAATATGAATTTTTCATGTTCTCATTCATTGACAAATATGTCTTCCTTTTATTCAAGGCATACATGTAGTCCATGCTTTTCAAACAATTATTTTGACAACATTCACTTGAAATCAATTCTTTTATGGAAATTGATCTAGTGAGAAATTCTTTCCTAGACCTTGTATCGATATAAAAAGGTCTAATCTTGGTCCTAGACACAATGTTTCTTTTCATTGTCTCCACTATTTCATCATCCTCACTAGAAGGATTTTCCTTATCACCATGAGTATCAAGCAAAACATTGTCAGGAGACTGAACTAGAGAATGTCAATCACCTTCATTTGTTGCAACTGAATGTTTGAGAACATCATCATCAACATAATCATTTGGAGGAAAATAATCATCAACATTGTGTCCACTATTGACATAATCATCTTCATTGCTTTCAAAATCCCCACTTGAGTGAAAATTTTCATCATCTTGCTTAGTGCCTTGAAAACCTTCATCAATATCTTGAAAATCCCCACTTGGAGGAAAATCAACATCAACATTGTTTCTTTTTAATTTATCACTCGGGAAAGAGTGACCACCAATGGCATAATCATCTTCGCTACTTTGAAAATCGCCACTTGAAATATATTCTTCATCGTCCTCATTACTAGCTTCAAAATCCTCATTTGGAGGAAAATCTTCATTATCCTCATCGGTACCTTCAAAATCCTCACTTTGAGGGAAATCATCAACACCAACATTTCTTCTTTTAAATTCTTCATTCGAGAAAGACTGTCCAGCATTGCCATAATCGTCATCATTACTTTTAAAATCCCCACTTGGGGGAAATTATTCTTCATCCTCATTTGTTCCTTGGAAATCCTCACTTGGAATAAACTCTTCATCAGTAACTTCAAAATCCTCACTAGGAGGAAATTCATAATCACCAACATTGTTGTCTTTAAATTCCCCACTCGGGAAAAAGTATCCACCATTGTCATAATCATCTTCACTGCTTTTAAAATTTCCACTTGAGGGAATTTCTCCATCATTTTCATTGGTGCCTTGGAAATCTTCATCGGTACGTTCAAACTCCTCACTTGGAGGAAAATTTTCATCCCAATCATTTAAACGTTGATCACAATCTTCACTTTTACCTACATTTTGATTATTTTCATTACTATTAAACTAATGACTAGATTTATCACCATCATGTTCCTCTTTTTCATCATTGGTGCCTTCAAAGTCCTCTGTTTTAGGACTTTCATGAGGAACATGTTAATATAAAATTGCTTGCACCATGATCAAAATTATGACTAGCTAAAAAATACTACGCCTCATTTGCATTACAAACATTCCTATAACATTTCATAGTCCCAACAGAAGAAGTATGCGAAGAATTTGTTGATGTCTCAGAAACAAAATTTTCTTTATCTGATGAAGCCATCCCTTCTCTCTGAGAACATAGAATGATAGAAATGCTCACCCTCCCTATGACATTATTATAACATGCATAATGATCTTTTCCATCTAAATGCTCCCCCTTAAAAAATATAATTTCCCTCCAAAAATCCCCCCCCAAAAATATTCCCCAAAATTTCACCCCAAAATATTCCCTCCGAAATTTCCCCCTCAATTTTTTCCCTCCAAATTCACCCCCCCGCCCCCCCCAATTTTTTTCGCTTATTTTCCCTTAAAAATTAAAAAACAATTTTTATTCTTTTTTTTGTTATTTACATGTTAAATACAATATTTATCATGTTTATTTATTTATCCCACATTTATTAAACATATTGATGATCCATATAATTTTAGGTATATATGTAGACAATACACCTATTTTTTATTTATCCCACATTCGTTATACTAACAATAATTTATATCATCTGTGTTATCTAGACACAGTCTTGTTTTATCTTTTTATATTGTGTTATATCTTGGGCAGTATATGTTTTAGGATTTGGAGCAAGCTAAGACATCAAGAAGACATCCGAGGAGAATCTAGCAAGCAAAGAGGAGAATTTAGCATTTCAGAGGTTAGTTTTTTGTTAAATTCTTGCATGTTTTCTACTTTTTTCTAAAAAACATAGATGTTTTCTACTATTTTCTAAAAAATATCCAACTTTTTAAAACGTTTAAGACTTTTTTCAGAAAATCTTAACAAAATCCTTAAGATTTTTTGAAAAACAAATGCAAAAAAAGTGAAATTTAGATATAATTTTTATTTTATTTTTTATTTTATTTATGGTTTTTTATTTAAATTTTATTAGTTTTGCGTCTGGGGCTTGGTTGTGGGGGATAGGGAAATGTCGTACATATAACATATATGTTATATGTTATATGATCATCGCCCTAGCCCCCCCGCGGCTAAGGCA
>ML776617.1:437069-468566 GCA_009831015.1 Picea engelmannii
AATGCATATTAAAGAAACACACTTTTACCTAACGACATATTAGACCAAGTAGATCTTAACTAACTCCTAAGTGTCTAAATATCCTAACACAAAAAACGAGAACTCTGGAGAGTTCTCGTTAAGTTGGTAACTATGTTTTACCCAGGTTCACGCAACACACAAAATGTGTGCACCCTGTCTTTATAGCAAATCTCCTCGCACTTACTTAGATGCGTGAAACACCAAAACTTAATTCCCATGGCTCACCAACCTAAATGTATATTATATTTACACTTGGTTCCAACGACTCACCAGCCTATATTTACAATTACAAAGAGTTCCGGATTGGGGACATTACAATCCCCTTTCCCTTATTTATGTATTATCATCAGTGCATCATATACACATATACATACAAAATTTCAAACATCATCAAAAAGATGAGGATACTCTACTCACATAACATCCTTGCACTCCCAGGTTGCATCCTCAGGACCGTACCAGGTCCATTGGACCTTTACCAACTCCAGGACTCGATTCCGAAGTTGCTTGAGTTTTCGATCCAATATGCAAACCGGTCGTACTTTAAATCTGCCTTTTGGTTCCACCTGAATCACATTCGAATCAATGACATGATTAGCATCAGGTACATACTTCTCAAGCAATGACACATGGAAAACATTATGAATGAATAAGGATGCATGAAATGCAAGCATATAAGCAACAGGACCAATCCTTTCAAGGATTTCAAATGGCCCACAATAGTGTGTTGCTAACTTAGAACACTATCCCAACTTCAGGGAACTGTGCCTGGCCTTTACTTTCATAAAGATGTGATCACCCACTTCAAATTCTCTATGGGTTATGTCTTTTTCTACGCATCTTCTCTGCCTGTCTTGGGAAGCTTTTAAATTATGCTTAATATTTACCATATGCTCCTCCATTTCCCAGAGCAGATCTGACCCAACTACTGCACGATCTGTTGGGTTGTCCCAACTCACTAGTGCGTTGCACTTTCTACCATAAAGTGTCTCAAATGTGATCATCTTCAAAGATGCTTGATACCCATTGTTGTAAGAAAACTCTACCAAATGAAGGTAGTCTTCCCATTTTGATGGCTTATCCATCACATACATCCTCGTCATGTCTTCAATCACCTGATTTACCCTCTCGGTTTGACCATCTGACTTAGGGTGATATGTTGTGATGAAATTCAAACTTGTTCCAAATCCCTTGAATAGCCTTTTCCAAAATTTTGAGGTGAACTTGGAATCTCTGTTAGACATAATTGTCTTATGTACACCATGCAACTTAGAAACTTCACGTATGTATATCTCAACAACGTCAATTGCCTTGTATGCTGACTTTACTAGAATAAAATGGGAAGCTTTAATAATCTTGTCCATTATCACCATAATATAATTATGTTGCTTAGTAGTCCTAGGAAACTTAGTTATTAAGTCCATGGTCACAAGTTCCCACCTCCACTCAAGAATTTGAAAAGGCTACAACAAACCAACTGGATGTATGTGCCCAACCTTGACCTTTTGACATTTGAGACATATCGCAATAAAACCTGCAACTTCCTTTTTCATACACAGCCAAAAGTATTGCTTCTTGACTGCAACAATTGTCTTTTGGTATCCTGGATGTCCAACATAAGGAACCTTATGCATCTCTAACAAAATCAGGTTCTTCAACTCTTTATCATTTGGCACATAGACTCTGCATCTATACATGAGGATCCCATCCTCTCTTAACTCATAACCTTCAAACTTTGGATGCGACATACCTTGTTGTAAAGTTGCACTTATATCCATATAACACATATTTGATTTGGAAAATTCCAAAATTCTATCAAAAACTGTCAGGTACATGCTAATGGTTGTAGCATGCATCTCCTGCATCCTCCTGTTGAGTGTGTCAACCACCTTGCACTCTTTTCCTTTGATATGCTTTATGTCGAAGTCATACTCACTGATGAACTATAACCACCTGCTTTGTATGGCATTCAAACTTGTTTGTCCAAATAAATACTTTAGACCACAATCGTTTGTTCTCGGCTCAAATCTCTTACCCATGAGATAATTCTACCACATATTTGAAGCATGCACTATGGATTCCAATTCCAAGTCATGTGTAGAACAGATCTTTTCATGCTCTTTCAACTTCCTTGATTCGTAGCATACCACATGTCCATTCTGACTCAGGAATCCACTGATTCCTTCCTTGCATGCATCTATTCACACAACGAAGTTTACATATGGATCCACAATTCTCAAAATTGGTGCACTTGTTAACAAGTTCTTCAAGCATTGAAAACTCCTTGCGCAATATGGAGTCCATTCAAATCATGCACCTTTCTTCTACATGGATATTATTGGATGTGCAATCTGTGAGAATCCTTTAATAAACTTTTTGTAGTACACTGCCAGTCCCATAAAGGATCTCACTTCTGTGACATTTCTTGGCATTGGCCATTCCTCAATGGCTTTTATCTTTGCTGGGTCCACAACTATTCCTTCTTCTGAAATAATATGACCCAAGTAATGAATCTTTCACTGATAAAATGAACACTTTCTCAACTTTGCATAAATTTGATGCTCCCTCAACTCTTGCAACACCATCCTCAAGTGTTTTTGGCACTCTTCTTCATACTTCGAGTAAATGAGAATGTCATCCAAAAATACAATGACAAACTTATATAAATACTGTCTGGAAACTCCATTCATTAAGATCATGAAAAAATATGGTGCATTCGACAACCCACATGGCACAACTGTGAACTCATAATGACCATACCTTTTTATTAAGGCAGTATTACTAATGTCCTCATCTTTTATTCTCACTTGGTGATATTCAGATATGAGATCTATCTTGGAAAATATTCTTTCACCCCTTAGTTGATCAAATAGATCATCTATCCTTGGAAAATGATACTTGTTCTTTATTGTTACTTTGTTCAACTGCATGAAGTCGATACAACAATTCAGCGTACCATCCTTCTTATTCACGAACAAAATTGGCGGACCCTAAGGCGACACACTTGGGCGTATATATGCTTTCTTCAGAAGCTCTTCAAGTTGCATCTGCAACTCCTTCAATTCTAGGATACTCATCTTGTAAGTAGTATAGGATGCAAGTGTTTCTCCTAACATCATATTAATAGAGAATTCAATATCTCTTTTCGGAGGCAATCCCAATATCTCTTTAAAGACATCCTCAAACTCTTTCAATATTGTGCAGTCTTCCACACTTGGAACTTTATCCTTAGGGGCCTCTTCTATGTGCATTGTGAATACTTGACACCCTTTCCTGTAACTTTTCTTCAAATACAATGTTGAAATTTCTCTAATAGTCACAACTCTTGGAATTCCTTGAACTGATCTCAAATTTCCTTTCTCATCCAAGTGTTATAGAATTTTTTTCCACACTCTATGCATCATTCTTTGATGGCCTTCCCTTTCCCTCTGTAGACTCACTTTCCCCATTTTTCTCAATCCAAAGTCAAAAATTCAAATGTGTGTTCATATACGCAGGCTATAGTTAGACAACTTGTGTATATGCAAGTTCCTCCATTACATCCCGCGTACATTGGGTTTTGTTCTCAAAATTAAAAATATTTTGGGTTTTCCATGCCATGTCACAGGATCCATAACCCTTGTCCTTTCATATGCTAGGAATACTCTTATTCGTCCCTTAAATTCACTTTGTAGGTTATAAATTGATCCATATACAAGCCTTGAGGGGAGATAAAAAGTTGAGAGAAAACACACTCTGGAGAAATTTCGCCTCATATTGAGTCTACATCCCTTTGTCCTTTAAGTCTAAAATTCCCTTATGTTCATCCCCCAAGCTCTTCCTATTTTTGTGAAGGAGGAACCCGATTACTCCTAAAACTTATGAGCTTGCCTTCTCGAGGATTGAAGTGGTGAAGGCCCATGTGGAGGGACTTAGTTTCTTGGTTCCGTGAAGTGTCGATACATCATGTATCAAGAACTGGATTGTGAGCTCGACGATGGTCTCCTATGGACATCCAAAAGAGGTAATCTTCTATCCTTTATTTTGTTGGAATTTCCATTTGTCTAACACACTTTAGATTAGAGTTGATTTTATGGGTGTCGTTATGTCTGTTGTGGTCTTACCCCAAACCATAGAGAGTTATTCCTCGTAACATAAATTTTGTGCAGCTGATGAACCCAGAAGGTAACCAACATCCTGGAGGGAATAAGAGAAAAGGTAGGAACAATAATCGTAAGGGTGGGAATAAAAATAATAATAAGATCAAGGACAACCATAATAATGATAAACTTGGTAACAATGTTGGCGAGGGAAAGAAAGAAAAGTGGAAGGTGAAGTTTCCATGTAAGTTGTGTAAAGAGGATCACCTTACCCATTTATGACCTAATATAGAGGAAGCCTCGAGGCTTATAGTGCAACAACCTGTTGTGCTAACTAATCCATTTCCACATAATCAGAATATGGCCTCGGGAACCTTAAACAACATAAATGCTTTAGGTGAAGGTCAAAGTCCCCTGACACATGATGGTGGCCATCAATGTGTTAATATGGTCTGATATCAGGTTAACATAGCCACTAGGCTTTGGGTACAGAGCCCCCCCCTATGGAAACACCTTTGCAGATCCATAATCCTGACCATATGCCTCACATTCCAAAAGGATTTATTAAGCACTCTGCTCATAATCCCAATGCCAGAGCCGCCCATAATTACTCGATTTTGGACCAAACATCATGTGCGATGTCAAACATGCCTAGCATAGAAGAATGCCTTGTTATCTATGTTGGGAGATCTAGACTCAAGCGGCTCGAAAGTCATCAAGTTCGATGTCGCAGATGTCCAGCCTCGCTTACCTTACCATGTGGATTTTCAAATTCATGTGGAATGTATGAATATAACTGTTAAGCGTACTATCATGGATGAAGGTTATTCGACATCTGTGATGTCTCTATCTTGTTGGAAATTTATCGGCTCTCCCCATATTTCTTAGTCTATGACTATGTTGACTTCATTTGATGGGAATTTTTTTAGACCCCATGGTATCCTCTCCACCTTTTAGGTCCAGTTAGGATGTAAAACCGTGGTGATCGAAGTCGAGGTGGTTGATGCACCCCTTGACTAAAATCTTTCCAAATCAAAATCTATCTGGTACATGCTAATGGTTGTAGCATACATCTCATGCATCCTCCTACTTAGTGTGCCAACCACCTTGTTCTCTTTTCCTTTGACATGCTTTATTTCAAAGTCATACTCATTGATGTACTATAACCACCTGCTTTGTCTCACATTCAAACTTGTTTGTCCAAATAAATACTTTAGACCACAATGGTTTTTTCTCGGCTCAAATCTCTTACCCATTAGATAATGCTACCACATCTTTGAAGCATGCACTATGGCTTCCAATTCCAAGTGATGTGTAGAATAGATCCTTTCATGCTCTTTCAACTTCTTTGATTCATAGCATACCACATGTCCATTCTGACTTAGGACTCCACTGATTCCTTCCTTGCATGAATCCATGCACACAACGAAGTTTGCATCTGGATCCACAATTCTCAAAATTGGTGCACTTGTTAACAAGTTCTTCAAGCGTTGAAAACTCCTTGTGCAATATGGAGTCTATTCAAATAAGGCACCTTTCTTTTGCAGGGATGTTATTGGATGCGCAATATGTGAGAATCCTTTAATAAACCTTTTGTAGTACCATGCCAATCCCATAAAGGATCTCACTTCTATGACATTTCTTGGCATTGGCAATTCCTCAATGGATTTTATTTTCATTGGGTCCACAACTATTCCTTCTTTTGAAATAATATGATCCAAGTAATGAATCTTTCACTGATCAAATGAACACTTGCTCAACTTTGCATAAATTTTATGCTCCCTCAACACCTACAACACCATCCTCAAGTGTTTTTGGTTCTCTTCTTCATACTTTGAGTAAATGAGAATGTCATCCAAAATTACAATGACAAACTTATCTAAATACTCTTGGGAAACTCCATTCATTAAGCTCATGAAAATAGATGGTGCATTCGACAACCCAAATGGCACCAATGTGAACTCATAATGACCATACCTTGTTATGAAGGCAGTCTTACTGATTTCCTCCTCTTTTATTCTCACTTGGTGATATTGGATATGAGATCTATCTTGGAAAATATCCTTGCACCCCTTAGTTGATCAAATAGATCATATTATCCTTGGAAAATGATACTTGTTCTTTACTATTACTTTGTTAAACTGCCTGAAGTCGATACAAAGTCTCAGCGTACCATCCTTCTTCTTCACGAACAAAACAAGCGCACCCTAAGGAGACACACTTTGGAGTATATATGCCTTCTTCAGAAGCTCTTCAAGTTTCATCTGCAACTCCTTCAATTCTGGCATACTCATCCTGTAAGGAGTATTGGATGCAAGTGTTGCTCCCGACATTAGATTAATAGAGAATTCAATATCTCTTTTCAGAGGCAATCCTAGTATCTATTTAAAGACATCCTAAAACTCTTAAAGTATTGTGCAATCTTCCACACTTGGCACTTTATCCTTAGGGGACTCTTCTATGTGCATTATGAATACTTGACACCCTTTCCTGTAACTTTTCTTCAATTGCAATGTTGAAATTTCTCTGATAGTCACAACTCTTAGAATTCCTTGAACTAATCTCAAATTTCCTTTCTCATCCAGGTGTTATGGAAAATTTTGCCACACTCTATGAATCATGTTTTTATGGCCTTCTCTTTCCCTCTGTAGACTCACTTTCCCCATTTTGCTCAATCCAAAATCAAAAATTCAATTTTTTTTCATATACACGAGCTATAGTTAGACAACTTGTGTATATGCAAGTTGCTCCATTACAGCCCGCGTACATCGGGTTTTGTGCTCAAAATTAAAAATATTTTGGGTTTTCCATGCCAAGTTACGGGATCCATAACCCTTTTCCTTTCATATGATGGAAACACTCTTATTCCACCCTTCAATTCAATTTGGAGGCTATAAATTAAGCCATATACAATCCTTGAGGGGAGAGAAAAAGTTGAGAGAAAACACACTTTGGACAAATTTCACCTCATATTGAGTCTACATCCCTTTGTTCTTTAAGTCTAAACTTCCCTTATGTTCATCCCCCAATCTCTCCCTATTTTTGTGAAGGAGGAGCTCAATTACTCCTAAAACTTATGAGCTTGCCTTGTTGAGGATTAAAGTGGTGAAGGCCCAAGTGGAAGGACTTAGTTTCTCAGTTTCGTCAAGTGTCGATACATAATGTATCAAGCATTGGATCGTGATCTCGATGATGGTCTTCTATGGACGTCTGGAAGAGGTAAGCTTCTATCCTTTCTTTTGTTGGCATTTCCATTTGTCTAACATACTTGAGATTAGAGTTGATTTTCTAGGTGTCGTTATGTCTGTTGTGGTCTTACCCCAAACCATAGAGGGTTATTCCTCGTAACATAAATTTTGTGTAGTCGATGAACCTCAAGGGTAACCAACACCCTGGAGGGAATAAGAGGAAAGGTAGGAATAATAATCGTAAGGGTGGCAATAAAAACAATAATAAGAGAAAGGACAACTAGAATAACGATAAACTTGGTAACAATGTCGGCGAGGGAAAGAAAGAAAAGTGGAAGGTGAAGTTTCCATGTAAGTTGTGTAAATAGGGTCACCTTACCCATTTATTCCCTAATATAGAGTAAGATTCGAGGCTTATAGTGCAGCATCTTGTTGTGCTAACTAATACATTTCCACATAATCAAAATATGGCCTCATGAACCTCAAACAACATAAATGTGTCAGGTGGAGGTCAAAGTCCCCTGGCACATGATGGTGCTCATCAATGTGTCAATATGGTTTGATCTTAGGTTAACATAGCCACTAGGACTCGTGATTATGGTCCTCAACAACCTACTTTGGGTACAAAGTCTCCCCTTCTCGAAACACCTTTGCAGATCGATAATCTTGACCCTATTCCTCACATTCCAAAAGGAGTTATTAAGCGCTCTGCTCATAATCCCAATGCCAGAGCTACCCATAATTACTCGATTTCGGATCCAACGTTGTGTGCGATGTCAAACATTCCCAACATAGAAGAATACCTTGTTATCTTCATTGGGAGCTCTAGACTCAAGCGGCTCGAAAGTCATTAAGTTCGATGTCGCAGATGTCCAACCTCGCTTACCTTACCATGTGGATTTTCAAATTCATGTGGAATGTATGAATATAAGTGTTAAGCATATTGTCATGGATGAAGGTGCTTCGACATATGTGATGTCTCTATCTTGTTGGAAATTTATTGGCTCTCCCCATATTTCTCAGTCTATGACTTTGTTGACTGCATTTGATGGGAATTTGTTTAAACCCCATGGTATCCTCTCCTCCTTTCAGGTCCAGTTATGTTGTAAAACCATGGCGATCGAAGTCGAGGTGGTTGATGCACCCCTTGACTGCAATATTTTACGGGGGCATAATTGGATTTATGATATGTCAGTTGTTGTGTTGTCGGTGTTTCTTTTTTTATGATTTCTTCATGAAGGAAATATTATGATGATCGACTAGTTATCTTTCTCGCGCTCCAATTCCTTTTCATCAGTGGGACCCTCAGTCCCCATTATCTAGAATTCTCAGAAGGAAAATGAGAATATTTTTGTCAGAATGTATCCTTCCTTGATGGGAACCTTTAATTTCTCAGCACCAAACTCGTATATTAATGTTGTTTCTGGTGAATCCTCATCGTCATTGAGGTATGTCTCGTTTCACACGTCATATTTTGATGACCCATGGACTCCACCTTCTCTGAATTCCTCGTATGAAGGTCATTCACACATCAGAATGGAAATATTGTTATGTGTAGCTAATATTCTGTATCAGGATATCCAAGAAGCCACTGCATACCTAGATCCTCCCTCTTCGTGGACAGAAGAGATGGATCATGTCCTAGATCCCATTTGGTTCGTAAACTCATCTAATTCACATGATTTCCTCGATGGTACTTTGCCTTCGAACGAAGCAATATTAGAGGGCATGACGAGTCCCGATAGGCCTTAGGAGGACCTTCACCATAGATCTTATTTTCTCCTAGATATTGATAGGATCGAACAAGATGAGTTTAGGTTCACCATGAGCGAGATTGTTGGTTACACCATGGTCCCATTGAATAAGCATGACATATATGTCGAAGGGAACATGGGGAATATGTATCCTACCATTGTGATCAAAATATCTTGAACCCCTGGCAAGGTTGAGAACATTTATATCAATGCAGATTTTCCACCTGAAGAAATTCAGACTTACACCAATATATTTAAGGAAGTTCGAGACGTATTTTCTTGGTCATATAAATAAATGCCAGGGATCGACCCTAGTATCGTCGAACATGAAATCAAGACTTATCTTAATGTTAAGCCATTTCGAAAATGACTTAGATCTATGAATACCAAGAAGGCCCCCGCCATTAAGGTAGAGGTGGAGAAGCTACTTAATGTTGGTTTCATCTACCCGGTTCCCTTGACCGAATGGGTATACAACCTTGTTCATGTGGATAAGAGGCAAGGAGCCATCCATGTGTGTATGGATTTCAAGGACTTGAATAAAGCATGTCCTAAAGATAATTCCCTTACACCACATATTGATCATATTATTGACGAGTGTGTTGGGAGTGAAATATTTTCTTTTATGGACGAATTTTTAGGCTACAATCAGGTGAAAATTAAAATCGAGGATCAACATAAGACTATGTTTATTTATCCTTGGAGTATGTTTGCATACTGGAAAATTATTTTCGGCCTTAAAAATACTAGAGCAATTTTTCAGTGGGCTATGACCTTTTCCTTCCACGATCTCAAACATATAGTCGAGGATTATTTGGATGACCTCATTGCTCATTCTCATAAGAGAGTGGATCATTTGACTCATCTTTGGCTTGTGTTTGAAATATGTCGTCATTATCGTATTCGATTAAACCCTCATAAATGCATCATGTGCATTAGATCATGCCACCTTTTTGGATTTATAGTTTTTGAGAAAGGGATCATGGTGGGCCCCACAAAGGTAGAGGCAATACTTTAATTTCCTCCCCCGTGCAGTATTCGAAAACTTCAAGGTTTACAAGGGAAAACTAACTTCCTACATCCCTTTATAGCTAATTATGCCAATATCACTAAGGGTTCCATGCATCTCTTGAAAATCTACTTTGTTCATATGGGATGAGCGAGCCTAGGAGTCCTTCGATACCCTTAAGAAATCCTTAGTGTCGGCACCTCTGCTTAGTCCTCCAAACTACTGTAGATATTGCTTTCTTTATATAGTTGTGTCTAAAGGAACAATTGGTATGGTTCTTGTTTAGGAGGATGAAGAGCTCCATGATCACGTTATATATTATCTTAGTCGAATTCTAATCGATCATGAACTTAAGTACTCTCACGTGGAGAAGCTAGCCTTAACATACATGCATGTGGTTCAACGATTATGCCATTATATCTTGCTTCGCAAGACTACTGTGGTCGCCAATGTTAATCCATTTCCATACATCCTAACAAAGTGTATCATAGGGGGGGAATAAAATAAATGGATTGTGATTTTGCAAGAGTTTAATCTTGATTTTGTCTCTGCAAAATCCAAGAAATCACTAGTCTTTGCAGAATTGATGTCAGATTTCCCTAGGCAAAATGATGATATTGTTTACGATGACTCATTTTTTGATAAGAATATTTTCCTTATCTCATCTTCGAACCCCTGGTATGGATATATTTTAATATATCTTCAAACTCTGAAGCTTCCCCAACATCTTTCGAGAGACAACCCATGACGCATATGCCATCAAGACAAAAACTACCTCATTATCGATGACACCTTGTATCGTCGAGGGGTAGATTCTATTTTGCGTCGTTGTTTGACTCACAAAGAATATGAAGCCGTACTCAATGACTGTCACAGTGGGGTGTGTGGTAGTCACTTATCTAGGCTTGCGACAACCCAAAAAATATTGCGAGCTGGTTATTTTTGGCGGTCGTTTTATAAAGATTGCATAGAAGCGGTCAAGAAGTGTCACCCTTGCCAGGTGTTTTCTCGTAAGATGCACTCGCACCCTTCCCCTTTACACCTAGTCATTACCATCGGTCCCTTCACTAAGTGGGGGGGTGGATTTCATGGATTGCAACCCAGCCTCTACTAGGGGGCACCATCACATTATCATGGTCGTGGATTATTTTACCAAATGGATTGAAGCCATGCTTACAGTTAAATTTGACAATGAGACTGCAGTGCACTTTGTATTCAATCAAATTATAGCTCGGTTTAGAATTCCGAAGGAGATTTTCATTGACCATGGTAGTCACTTTCAAAACACGATGATGACAAAGTTGGCATCAAAAATAGGGTTCAAGAAAGATCATTTTTCATCCTATTATCCCCAAGAAAATAGCTGAGTGGAGGTCGTGAATAAATATCTCAAGGTAAAAAAAAATCAGGCAGAGTAAATCTAACTGGCACGTTATGTTATACCCTGCTCTATGGGCATACTGAACCGCAATAAATACATCCACTGGTTTTTCATCCTTTTAATTAGTTCACGAAGTGGAGTCGGTCCTTCCCATTGAATGTGAGATCCCTTATCTTAAGTTAGAAATGACCTCCTACTTAATACCTCTCTATGCAACATGCTTTGATTTCCTTCCCTTTCCCTCTAGTCAATCACCATATTGCAAAGGAAACATCAAATTTTGAGTTATTCTTCATAAAGGACATGTTCACGGAGTTGTACGCGGCCTACAATTTGAACAATCATGTATAGGGCTCGATGTACACCAGAAGTATTTTCTTTGTCCACGTACATGGAGTTGTATACATGACATGATGAACTATAACCTGCATACACCCCTTTCCCCACCTTACGGCCTCCAAAACTAAATAATTGAAGACCAAATTTAAAATTTAAACCATGAAAATGGAAAAGCACGAGATATGAACTTACTTGGTCCAGACGGTTTCCAATTTCATTGAATGTAGCTCATGGAATCGTCCCTAGAAGATCATGGGTGAAATGGCCTCAAAATCACTATTAGGGTAAACAACTCAAAATGACATGGTAAAACTTGTTATTTTTACTATTTGTAGAAATAGTGTACCCAATTTGTATACTTTTCACCTTATATTTCCTATTTTTGAATCCATATGGAATCATTATGCAGTGTAATACCTAGTTTTGAAGTGGTTTTTTCAGGATACAATGGATTTCTAGCATTCTTTAGATTGTTCGTGCCTCCGACATGTATAAATCGACATTGTCATATAGGATAGTTTTTCACCTCACTTTGCATTTTTGCATCATCCTATGACCACGGTTCATATGACCTAGGTCCGAACCCATTTTTAGCAACATGGAACCTTCTCGTTGTTACTAGAAGTGTTGTTATTAAGTGGTAGAGACTTACCAAACATGGGTGCCCTAGTTAGAACACTATTTCCATTTGGTTCCCATGCAGGAGTTACTCCATAGGTATGGGAGTCCCTTGTAGTCCCATTACGACTCTGCATTTGAAACTCATTCTTCTTACCCAATCTCATTTTGACCACTACCTACGGGACTCCCCCCATTATATGTTTCTCATAACAACATCTTAGAGTCTTCACTAAGCTCTTTTCAAACTCCTTAAAATGAAAATATTGTTGAGTGAGCTTGTCTCTTTCACACTTGTTAAATGGTTTTGAAAGGACATCTATTTTGGTATAAGTTTAACCCTTTTCCGTACCAAATAGACTAATTACGAAAAATGAATACTTTAGTCACAATTGGCTAGAAGAGTTCTACTAATATTGTTTTATGTTTTTTCGGGCCCAGTGGACTAAATCTATGAAAAAGAACATTATTGAAAGTTTATTTCTAGTGTCAAGTTGTAATTGAATTTTATCACCATGTGTGCATCATTGATTCTAATGTCAACACCTACTTTCTTGTTATAAGCCTATTGTCCCAACAATACTCAACATTCGCCAAGAAATTCCTTCCATATATCCTTTGCATATTGACACCCTTTATCCCAAGAGGAAACATCCCCTCGAGTGTCCATATCCCACATGTGTTCCCTTGCATCATGCATAAGTACGTTCCATTGCAGGGAAATTGTTGGATTGCTTTTGACACTCATTTCCTCTCTTGTATCATAACATTCTTCCACATCTAAAAAACAAAAAAAGAAGGGCGGGAAAAGAGTATTGTCTCCTATCGACAACAATCGTGTCGCCTTTGAACATAGAACTATTTTTTGAGTCCATTCATCAAAGGTTTGGGTTTAGTATGGCCTTAGGAAGTTGTACTTGTTACTAATATTTTTACTCCTCCTACTGGTTATTCTTCTAGTCTCTATGGAGAGTTTGTCGATGCCTCCTGCGTCACAAAATTTTGTCTACTATCATTCATGAGTCTATGTTGCATGAGTTATCCATTTGTCTCATGGTCTGGTTCAAAGGAAGTATAAACTTGTGTCAGCCATTCCTCAAAATTCTTGACTTTGCATGTCATCCATCCCCTTACAGGTGAATCTTAGAATCACATGGAGTTGTTGTCCTACCTTGCACCCTGGGCCTATTTTCATCATTGGTAGGTGACCTTGAACCCAGCATATGACATCTCTTCTTTGGTTGTTGACTAGGTGGTTTTTCTTGTGTTCAAAGGCAAGAAATCTATTCAGATGTTGGGATTTGTGCAGTGTCTTGGATTCCATTAGAATTTATTAGTGGTTTCCTCGCCTTTGTCGACAGTTTTCATTATTGGTTGTTGTTCATAGGGTCTCTTTCGTGTACTACTTTCATCTAGGGCACATGATCGTTGGTTTGTGCATATCATGTTCATCTGAGTTCTTCCTAATCGTCAAAGTATTGCTTTGTACCTTGTGTTGTATGACAAGAGATACCTTAATTCTCTCCTTTCATTGGATCTGATTCCATCGACCACGGATCATATATTCTAGAATCAAGATATAGATTCTTAATAGTACCTAGAGGCTTGCAGTCATCAATGGGAGGTTCTCTCACCATTGATAGTTGGGAATACATCAATGTCCTTTGCTCGATGGATTCCTCAAGTGTTTGACCTCAACACCTTTATTCACAATTGTTGAATGTACTGGTTCCTTGACACCTACTTTCACCATTGGTGGGTTGTCTCGTGTTTGTTAACGGTATACCTCAATGATCGGTAATCAAACGAAATATCATTGTGTTCGACTTCAACTCCTTTATTCACATGATGTAGACTTTCACCGTTGACGGCTAGTGTAGAAGACCTCCAGTTCACAGTAGTAGTACCTCACACCTGTTGTTGTCTTTCATCGTACTAATACCTATATGACTTCAGTTATCATAGGATATCATATTTCACTTCATTGTATACAGATGTCTCCAGTTGATTTTGAGACCAGACTGTAGTGTGTCTTGTTCGTAACTATGATCGCCTACGACATATGTCTACTTTGTATTGTCTATTCATGCCCATGAACAATTATCTTTTATATATTGACATGGATATGTGGTGTACTTCAAATTGGAAGCCATGTGTACAGATTCAATATGTATTGTAATATTCTGATGGGTGACTAGTTCCTCGAGTTGGGTCCTCACTACTCCACTTCTGGGAATTATAATATATTTTGGTCATCATAATTGCTCCTCTGACCTCACACATTAGGGGGCATCTACTATAGAAATTTTTTCCACACTCTATGTATCATGCTTTGATGGCCTTCACTTTCCTTCTGTAGACTCACTTTCCCCATTTTGATCAATCCAAAGTCAAAAATTTAATTTATTTTCATATACGCAGGCTACAATTAGACAACTTGTGTATACACATGTTGCTCCATTACAACCCGTGTATCGGGTTTTATGCTCAAAATTAAAAATATTTTTGGTTTTCCATGCCAATTCACGGGATCCATAACCCTTGGCCTTTCATATACTGGGAACACTCTGATTTGACCCTTCAATTCACTTTGGAGACTATAAATTGAGCCATATACAAGCCTTGAGGGGAGAGAAAACATTGAGAGAAAACACACTCTGGAGAAATTTCACCTCATATTGAGTCTACATCCCTTTTTCCTTTAAGTCTGGACTTCCCTTATGTTCACCCCCCAAGCTCTCCCTATTTTTGTGAAGGAGGAACCCAATTACTCCTAAAACTTATGAGATTCCTTGTGGAGGATTGAAGTGGTGAAGGCCCAGGTGGAGGGACTTGGTTTCTAGGTTCCTTCAATTGTATATACAGAAGGTATAAAGCATTGGATCGTGAGCTCGACGATGGTCTCCTACAGACATCCAGAAGAGGTAGGCTTCTAGCCTTTGTTTTGTTTGCATTTCCATTTGTCTAGCATACTTGAGATTATAGTTGATTTATGGGTGTCGTTTTGTCTATTATGGTCTTACCCTGAACCATAGAGAGTTATTCCTCATAACACCAGGAAATAAAATGCCTTATTTTAACAATCTAGGATAGTATGATGCTCATCCAAACAATCCATACCAATGAGACAATCATACGAGCCCGAAGGTATAATATTCAAATCAACCTTTATGCGCGGTCCATTCATCTCCAATGGACATGCCTTAACCATCTCATTGATTTTCCTTTTCTCTCCTGTAGCTAGTTGCACCAACCACGGTTTTCCAGGCTTACTTCTCGACAAATGGAATCTTTCCACCATCTTAGGATCTAGATAAATATGACTAGCTCCCAAGTCTATTAAAATAGAAATAGGTTGGTCATTAATCTTACCTTCCACCTTAATCATGTGCGACTGGAACTCAACATGATTTTTATCTAGCGTGGCGTAAATCCTTGGAAAAATTCTACCCATGTCTTCCATTTTCGCAACATGTTGTACAGTGTGCGTCATCCTCACTTTATCACCTCTTTGAGGGAAATATCTACGCATGTGATTTCTTCCACAACCCCAACATTGCATAGGTTGTTTCCATGAATTGTGTCCCATTGTTTCTGACATTCTGGTCTCTTGAAGAGTCATCTGTCCTTGCGTAGTATTTATGAAAAATGGTGGCTTAGCTCCCTTCTTCCTCTGTTCCACCTTACTTTTCATCTTGTCTCCCAAATCCTTTTGGGAATTCGACCTTCCCCTTTGCTTCTCATAAAGGCACTTAGCACACCTTATGGTCTCCTCCAACATTTTACGGTCATCATATTGTATCTTGTCACTGATAAGTGAGGAAAACCCACTCCGATACCTATGAATATTCACTTGTTCATCCTTGATGAAAGGAACATACTTTAGCACCTCTAAAAATCTCATTTCATACTCATATATCATCATAGTCTCGAGCTTGAGTTCGAAGAATTCCTTCATTTTCTTGTCATAGTACTGCTTGGTTAAGTATTTATTTTGGAAATACCTCTTGAAATTCCTCCAAGTCACTTTCTTATCATCAATGTGTTTCACTTGCACATACAGATCCCACCACATTGATTCCTTTCCCTTTAACTGATAAATAACAATTCTCCTTTCCACCTGAGCAGAATAGTTATGCAACTAGAAGTACTTTCTCATACCCAACAACCATATCTTTGGATCGTCATTCTTTTAATGCTCCCCTTCAAAGATTGGAGTTTTGATCTTATTCATTTCTCCTTGTAGCTTGTCCACCCCAATCCTTCTCTTATGCTTTATGATAGGAGATGGACTCAAAATATTGTTCTCTTTCCTAAAGGAATGCTTAGCGACACTTATTTCCTCTCTTCTTTTCTCATCATGAGACCTGTGAATTATTGATATACTCGTCTATGTCTTCTTATCCATATTCTTTTCTATTTTGTCCAGAATTTGCATCAATTTGGCATTGAATTCATATTGTTGTGCCTTGGCTCTCATAAACCTTTCATTATCAACCTTATAGTTCTAGACATATTTTTGTAGTACTCTTACAACTTCTACCAAGTTCATGCGCTCCCCCTTGGATCATGTACCATCAACACCCAAACCGATATACAAATTGTAATACCCATGTTTCCCCCAGTTTGTAAATATAACTATAACTGGCCAAGAGACTATGGCAGACTATATACATGTAAATGTTTGATTTGATGAATGTTTGTATAAAAGATCAATGTATGTATTTTATGTTATTAATAGAAAATGGATAAGTGTTGCATCACTGTTGAAAGGGGGGTTTGAAAAGATAGACCATGGATGTTATGAGAGAGATGGTGAGGGGAACCATAAATGGTTGAGATGAACCCCACCAAACCAGTACCTTACTGGATTTAATAACTCAGAATAGTCCTCTGACCCGGATATTAATTACCAGTCAAAGTGGTAGCTGGAGGAGTCCTCCTCACGAGTTAATGAGGATATGGGGCAGAGTACCCATCTGTAAGACTTTCAAACCTAACCACGATCTGGAGATTCAGACCCATGCAACATTTTTGATAAAGGCAAGAAAGAGGTAATTCATGGGCAGAGGCGAGGAGAGTAGGAGACCTACGAAGAGAGAAAAGTTGAAAGAGCAATCTCGAGAAGAGAAAAGAGTGTTTTGCAGCTCTATGGTTCGAGGAAGAACTGGGAAATAAGATTGTTTTGGATGTAAGAAGAAGTTGGCAAGGTTTTCATTACAATCTAATAAACGAGGTTGACGAGTGATTGTGGAAGTGCTCAGGCAGACCTCCTTGCTTGGTACATAGAAAACCCGCTGCCAAGATTTTGTGCGAGGAGGAGAGTAACCTCCATCCCTAACTGTTGTTGAGTAAGAAGAAAGAGTCTCTCTAAGAGAATTGTGGTCTAGCTCGGGGGTTGCCAACGGTAAATCCGTCGGGATTGGTTGTGCCTATGGTTGGGTGGAAACATGCACCCCTTTCATACATACTAAGTGGTGCATAACTACTGAAAGGGGGGTTTTCCAAGATAGACCATGGATGTTATGAGAGAGATGGTGAGGCAAACCAGAAATGGTTGAGATGACCCCCACCAAACCAATAGATTACTGGATTTAATAACTGAGAATAGTCCTCTAACCTGGATATGAATTACCAATTAGAGTGGTAGCTAGAGGAGTCCTCCTCAAGAGTTAATGAGGATATGGGGTAGAGTACCCATTTGTAAGACTTCCAAACCTGACCACAAGCTGGGGATTCGGACCCACGCAACCTTGTTGAGAAAGGAAATAAAGAGGTAATTTGTGGGTAGAGACGAGGAGAGAAGGAGACCTGCGAAGAGAGAAGAGTCGAAAGCGAAATCTCGAGAAGAGAAAAGAGTGTTTTCCATCTCTCTGGTTCAAGGAAGAACTGGGAAATAAGCTCATTCTATACGTAAGAATCGGTTGCAAAAGTTTTCGTTACAAGCTTATAAAAGAGTCTGTCAAGTGACTTTGGAAGTACTCGGGTAGACCTCCTTGCTTGGTATAGAGAAAACTCGCTGCCAGGATTTCATGGGAGGAGGAGAGTAACCTTTGTCCCTGACTGTTGCTGAGTAAGAAGAAAGAGTCTCTCTCATAGCATCATGATCTATCTCGAGGGTGGCCAGTAGTAAATCCATCAGGAGTGGTTGTGAATATGGTTAGGTGGAAACAAGCACCCCTTTCAGCAGTCTCTTCGGAGACATCCTATAAAATTGGTATCAGAGCATGGAAACAACACTTGGCCTACTTGGGCTCATGCACTAGTCACATAAAAATATTATTAGATAAATTTAAGGGGTAACACCCTACCTTACCCCCTTCTATAAGAAACTTGTCTAAACCTCTACTAAAGAGAGGAATGAAACCTTCTACTATTGATAGATGGTTTGGAAATCTACATTGTATGTTGTTAATGTTTCCAAATAAATAAGTTGACTTCACCTTGCAATGATATGTTTTGTTCATAAACTGGTAGATAAATAACTAACGGGAAATGTTTTATCATCACTCAAGCAGTCAATGGACAGCATGAAAACTACAACGTAAGGAATGGTGACACACTGGGAGTTGGGGGAAAGCTTCCACAATAGAGAGGAAGAATATGATGAGAGGAAGGCGGTGGAAACCCCTCCATATTTAGCTGAAACTATAAGAAGCTTCATGGAAGAATTACGAAGTTGTAAGGCTGACAATGAAAGGCTGATAAAAGAGCGGGAAAAGAAAACTGAAATTAATGCAGTCTTACTGCAAATATTGTCATACATACAAAGGAATCTCCAGCATGGACCAACAACCAGTCATGTGGACAGACATCATACAAAGAAAACCCAGATTCCACTTGAGTACAAAAGCATGTCCCTGAAAGTGACCACACCAGGAGGAGCACCTCAAAGAAGGCCCAACATGGAGCTAAGAGACACTCAACGAAATATTCCTCTAGTGAGGACACTGACAACTTCAAGGAATCTTCTAGAGGAAAAACTAGTTCATATTCCCAGACGAGAAGAAAGAAAAGGAAACATTCCAAGAGCCATGAACCTGAGGAATTTAAGAAATCCAAACTACCCACCTTCGATGGAGAAATTAAGAAGGGGGAATAAGAAGAAGTTTGGCTGCTTGGCTTGAAGAAGTACTTCATATTCCATTACTACTCTGAAAATTTAAAGGTTTGAATAGCCATATTTAACTTGAATGGAAATACCTCCATTTGGTGGGGGGACCTTAGGAATGTGAAAGGAATCCACCAGAAGGACTTGTCATGGAAATAGTTTGAGAAATACTTCAAAAAGAAGTATATGTTAGAAAAGTACTTTGATGGGAAGACCAACGAGTTCTATGAACTCAAGTTGGGACAACTCACCATAGATGAATATATCAACAAATTTCTTGAGCCGATGAGGTATGTGCCCTACATAAAGGATGAAAATTTAAAGATGCAACGATTTATTAGTGGATTACCTCAATCCCACCGGGACAAAATTGAGTTTGATGAGCCAAAGACCTTATAAGACACTATCCAGAAGGCAAGGTATTTCTATGAGCAATTCAAGAACTAAACAGAACCACACAAGGACTGGAAGAAGAAAAGTAGTTCAGGATTCAAGAAAAAGGGGTTTAAACCCTCAATATTTAAGAACTATGGGAAGGGTTCTAAGATGACCCTTCCTACTAAAAGTGTATACCAACAAAATTTCCCCTCTCAGAGTGGAAATAAACCCTTTGGAGCAGCCCCAAGTAAGATTGATAACACAAACAAAGAACCCTTGAAATGTTTGTGTTGTGGAGAAGAACACCTGATGAGAGACTGTCCATATAGGCAACATAATAGTAGGAGGGTCTACAACATACAATAGGCTATCATAGTCAATGATGTGGCTAGGAGCATGCCATGGATTTATGCAGCCTTGGATAATAAACAAGTTGACCACCAAGATTCAGTGGTGGAGATGGAAGGTATGATTGCCAACCATCTAGCTTCCATTTTAATTGACCCTAGTTCTAATTTGAGTTGTCACCCCTCAAACTATTGAGAAATGTAAATTGTAGCAAGTTAAACATGCTAAATCTTGGCTAGTGCAACTGGCCACTGGAACCAAAGGGAAGGTAACAGAGGCCATACCAGCATTCCAATTCATTATGAATGGATTACCCACCCGAGAAACCCTAAACATGATCCCTTTGGGATCTTATGACATGTTGATCGACATGGACTGGTTGGATGCCCATAAAACCAAGTTGGACTATTACAATAAAAATTTGGAGTGTGAATATGGAGAAGGGAGAAGGATAACCCTACAAGGGATTCAAAATCTTATCTTCGTGAGACAAATATCAACACTTCAAGTGAAGAAGTACTGCAGAAAAGGGTGTCCTTTGTATGCAATACAAGTGTTGGAATTTGTTGAGGATGACAAACCAAGCCTAGAGGACCATCCCATATTGAGAGAGTATAAATATGTGTTCCTAGAATAGGTACTAGGTCTACCTCCAAGAAGATACATTGACTTTTCAATAGAACTTGCACCAAGAGCGATGCCAGTTTCTAGAACACCCTATAAAATGAGTACACCAGAGCTAGTTGAGCTCAAAACACAGCTAAAGGAAATGATGGAAAAAGGTTACATCAGACCTAGTGTGTCTCCATGGGGAGCACCAACCTTATTTGTAAAAAATAAGGATGGCACACTTAGGTTGTGCATAGACTATAAGAAAATCAATAAGACAATCATAAAGAATAAGTATCTCTTACCAAGAATCGATGACTTGTTTGACCAATTAAGGGGTGCTACCATTTTCTCCAAGATTGACTTGAGATATGGATACCATCAGATTCGAATTAAGGATGAAGACATCCACAAGACATCCTTTAGGATAAGATATGGTCACTATGAATTTTTGGTGGTGCCATTTGGGCTAACCAATGCACCAACCACTTTTATGTGCTTAATGAATAATGTGCTCAGTAAATTCTTAGACAGATTTGTGTTGGTTTTCATTGATCATATTCTAATATATTCCAAGAATAGGGAAGAGCATTAAGAACATCTTGAGTTAGTACTTCAAGTACTAAGAAAACATCAACTCTATGTTAAGTTTAGTAAGTGTGAATTTTTCCAGAAACAAGTTCATTACTTAGGCCATGTTATTTCTAAAGAAGGGATGGCAGTTGATCCTGGCAAGATTAAATCCATCATGGATTGTCCTGCCCCAAGGGATGTATATGATGTCAGATCCTTTATGGGCCTAGACAGATACTATAGGAGGTTCATAAAATGTTTTTCCAATATTGGTTGCCCAATCACTTCCCTTCAGAAAAAGGGAGTTAAATTCATTTGGGCATCAGAATGTGAAGAGAGATTCCAAGAGCTGAAATACCTTCTAACCAATGCACCTGTGCTAAATATTGCAGACCCAAACAAGGACTTCCTTGTGTGTACAAATTCCTACAAGGAAGGACTCAGAGGAGTCCTTATGCAAGAAGGACATGTAATTTTCTATGAATCCAAAAAAATGAATGAGCATGAAATCAATTATGTGACCCATGATCTAGAATTGGTTGCCATAGTGAATGCTTTAAAATTGTGGAGGCATTATAGATTTGTGATTATGATAGAGGAATTATAATATTTGTGCTTATGAAAGACCATTATGGGTTGAGGTACATGTTTGATCAACCAAAACTTAATGATAGACAAGTTAGATGGATGGTTCTCCTTAGTGAGTTTGATTTTGAAATCAAACATATTAAAGGAAAAGAAAATAAGGCAGTCGATGCCCTTAGCAGAAGTGTGAAAATTATTCACTTGGAAGCAGTAAGCACCTATGAAACGGATGTCAGGGAGAGAGTCAAGAGTCCACAAGAAACCGATGCATTCTTCGAGACTGTAAAATCGTACTTAGAACAAGAACCCACAGGGATGAAGTACGAAGGTTACCAAATGTTGAATGATGGCCTACTAACTTACAAAGGTAGATGGTATATCCTAAATTATGACAACTTGAAGAGGTTATTGATGGATGAACTACACAAAAGACCATATACTGGTCATCTTGCTTATCAGAAAATGATTATGGCCACTAGGAATTTGTTCTATTGGCCATGAATGAAGAAGGACATAGCTGATTACTTGGCTAAATGTCTAGAATTTCATCATGTTAATGCAGGACACCGACATCCGGCAGGGTTGTTGCAGTCCTTGCAAATCCCAGAATGGAAATGGGAAACCATTTCCATGGATTTTATCACATGATTACCAAAATTGACCAAACTGAACGACGCCATCATGGTAGTGGTGGAAAAATTGAGCAAGTCTGCTTAGTTCATTCATGTCAAGTCAAATTGAAAGGAAATAGATATTGCCAGTATTTTCATGAAAGAAATATTTAAGCTGCATGGCATGCCTAAGGAGATCATATCTGACAGAGATGCAAAATTTACTTCAAGCTTTTGGAAATATTTAATGGTTGGTTTTGAGACTAAACTGTTGTTTAGCACAACATATCACCCTCAAACTGATGGACAGACAGAGCGCGCAAACCAAGTATTAGAGGACATGTTAAGGATGCATGTAATGAATCAGCCTAAGAAGTGGGAATACTACCTACCACTGGTAGAGTTTGCCTACAACAATGGCTATCAAGAGCCATTGAATATGATCCCTTTAGAATCCCTCTATGGTAGACAGTGAAAGATTCCAATCAGATGGAATAATCCAGTAGATATAATTACAATCAGACCAGACATGCTGAAAGAAATGGAACAACAAGTAATTTAGATAAAGAAAAATCTGAAAATAGCTCAGAATAGATAGAAAAGCTATGCAGATAGAAAGAGGACTCCTAGAGAGTTCAAAACGGGGGATCATGTGTATCCCAGAGTTAGACCTAGGAAACATCCTTGAGAATGGGAGCTTGTGCCAAGCTGGCACCTCAGTATTGTGGACCCTTTGAAATTTTGGATATAGTGGGACATGTAGCCTATAGGCTAGCACTCCCTCCCATAGTGAAGGCACATGATGTTTTCCATGTTTCATTATTAAAGAAATATGTACATGATTCTAATCATATTATTGACTGGTCTATGATTCAGGTGGAACCAGAGGGAGAATTCCTGCCAGAAACTCAATGCATAATAAATAGGAAGGAGACCCCACTCATGAAAATAACCATTGCACAGGTCAAGGTGCAGTGGAAACACTTTGGCCTAGATGAGGCTACATGGGAAATGGAGGATGCCATGAGACATGGATATCCATTTTTTTTTACTTCTATACATACAGAGCACGTCGGCAGATAGAACATCGAGGACGATGTTCCTTTAAGGGGGAGGGGATTGTAATACCCATTTTTCCCCAGTTTGTAAATATAACTATAACTGGCCAAGAGACTATTACGGACTAGATATGTGTGAATGTTTGATTTGATGAACCTTTGAATAAAAGGTCAATGTATGTATTTTTTGTTATTAATAGAAAATGGATAAGTGTTGCATAACTGTTGAAAGGGGGCTTTGTCAAGATAGACCATGGATGCTATGAGAGAGATGGTGAGGGGAACCATAAATGGTTGAGATGAACCCCACCATACCAGTACCTTACTAGATTTAATAACTCAAAACAGTCCTCTGACCCAGATATGAATTACCAGTCAAAGTGGTAGCTAGAGGAGTCCTCCTCAAGAGTTAATGAGGATATGGGGAAGAGTACCCATCTGTAAGAATTACAAGCCTAACCATGATCTGGGGATTCATACCCACTTAACCTTTTTGAGAAAGGCAAGAAAGAGGTAATTCATGGGCAGAGGTGAGGAGAGCAGGAGACCTACGAAGAGAGAAAAGTTGAAAGAACAATCTTGAGAAGAGAAAAGAGTGTTTTGCAGCTCTCTGGTTCAAGGAAGAACTGGGAAATAAGATTGTTTTGGACGTAAGAAGAAGTTGGCAACATTTTCAATACAATCTAATAAATGAGGTTGATCAGTGACTGTGGAAGTGCTAAGGCAGACCTCCTTGATTGGTACATAGAAAAACCACTGCCGGGATTTTGTGGGAGGAGGAGAGTAACCTCCATCCCTAATTGTTGCTGAGTAAGAAGAAATAATCTCTCTAAGAGCATTGTAGTCTAGCTCGGGGGTCACCAACGGTAAATCTGTTAGGATTGGTTGTGCCTATGGTTGGGTGGAAACATGCACCCCTTTCAGCAGTTGCTTCACGAACTCTAGTTTTCTGATAAGTATCTTCATACTATGTGTACTGAAATGGGATTGGTGATTGAATATAATTATATGTCTATGACTGAGTTCTGTGTTGAATGGTTAATTTAGAAATATGCATTATCTCTCTGTGAACTCGTGCTTTTAAATGTGCATATTCTTAAATCAGTTGAGTCGTTAAAGAGTTGTAAGATGTAAGCCTGCAATAGTGTTGGGGAAAGATCTAATGGAATGTTTAAGTCTCGTCGGTCTCAAAAATCTACCCTCATGGGAATTTCAAGTTCAAACCCTGTGGAAGGAGGACGCCTCCTTCAAATATTTCACCTGCATGACCGAGGGCTCATTCCCATGTCCTTAACCCATGTAAGGCTAAAGGAATTAGTGCATAGCCCACAAGAGTTTTCGAAGGACCATGTAACCAAGGTCTGGGAACCCTGCGCTAGGCCCGAAAGAAGTTAAGCCTTTTGGCTTCAGAACTCTAAGAGTTTGAAACTTCAGAGTGCTTCGAACCTACCATTTATAAATCAGTCGAAGGAAACTAATAGTTATAGTTACCCACCAGTTTAATCGACGCTTGGCGGTTTCCTTATCTGGGACAGTTAGACTTTACCACCATTAAGCCTTTATCCACTCAGTTATCGCGAAGTAATGTGAACTATCGATCTGAGAGTATTTGGGAGCCCCCTTAGCCATTGGATCTACATCGAGGAAACTTCAACAAAGTCCCACTCCATGAGAACGGGGATGATATATCATCAAAATCCTCAAACACTGAAGTCATGAAGTAATGAGAGCCTTGGATCTGGAAATCTAGTGGAAAGCACTCTCAGCCGTTAGATCGAACTTAGTGAAGAGGTAGCTCTAAGCACTTCGGCGAAGTCCCACTTCGGGAGAATAGAGGTGGTTTAACGCCAAAAGTTCTTAATGCAGAAGTCGCAAAGTTAACTTGGGTTGTTGAGAGTAGAGGGATGCATGTCCGCAAATCAACGACTATCTAGAAGTACGGTCATCAGGAGGTATTAAAGTGCAAACACAGGAGCATGCAAGCTCCGTGAAGCTTCGAAGGCTAGAGAAAATACAGGTCATTGGCATCAAGTGCATGTGGCGACATATCGAGTGTGGTTCAGAGTTTGACACTCTGGAAGATCTGAGGTATGATGCACCTTGGGTCGAGAACTCCCGAAGGTCAGAGTAGATCTCAACCGTCCATTAAAAAGTGCACGTAGACCGTTGATCAAAGCGCTCTATGCGTTCGGAGTTCATAAATCTAGAAGTAAGTGCGATTCAAGATGAGCAAATCCCCGAACCACGAAGCCACGAAGTGTTAAGAGCCGTAGATCTAAGGACCTATAACTCCGACCTAGGTGATCAAGGTTATGACCTCTCTCAATTCTTCAGGCACTAATATCCTATCGAGGATCAATGGTCAGTCTTGAACCGATGTGGAGATCTACGATCAGGGACGATCGCAGAGTCCCAACTAGTACGAAGTTTATCTCTTTCCCAAGTTCCGCAATAGAAACTTCTCGCCTATGGTGGAATTGATGCCAACCATTAATCCTGTTGAATATATAGATCGACAGTCTAGGAGGATTGTGGAGGGTAAACCCACACAGATGTTAGTTCTTCCCCCAATCTCTCCAACTTCTCTCCATCGTAGATCTTATTGTGGAGTGGGTAGAAACCCTTGAACATCAAAGTTACGAATTAATGAGAGCCATAGATTCATGGATCTACGTGAACACACCTTGATCATGGGATCTAAGGGGTATTTGGAGACATTTGGCAGGAAATTCAGACTTCAGATCTTTGGGAGGTTTGGAAAGTAGGTGAAGCTATGAACCCCCGGAGGCTACCATTCTCGGGTTGACGTGGCACGCCGACATCACCTACAGTGACGTGGACCCCTGTCTTGTATGCCACGTGTCACCCTGATTTGTGCTTCTCACAGACCCTAAAGGCCATTAGAACATGACATGTGTCACCTCCTGATAAGGACACATGTCACCCCTGGCCCTTGCTGCGTGTCATCCCCCCCAGCGCATGAATGCTCGATCAAAGGTTGGTGGAGTACCCAAGGCTTCGAGACTTCAAAATATTTGGAGGATGGAACGTTGGGGCTAAATCAGTCGAAGGGCCAAACACACATGTCTCTATCTCTGCGTATAATGTGTCACCACGTGTAAGTGGGGACCCTTCTAGAGTCCTGGACTTCGGGACTTCAAAATATTTGGAGGATGGAACGTTGGGGCTAAATCAGTTGAAGGGACAAACACACATGTATCTATCTCTGCGTATAATGTGTCACCACGTGTAAGTGGGGACCCTTCTGGAGTCCTAGACTTCGGGACTCCGGAGGTTTGGAGTGTATTGTCGAGGATAAGCCGAAGGGCCAAAGGCTGGAGCTACATGGCAACACTTTGGAAGTTCGAGATTTCAGGACTTCGGGGAATGTGTGCACAGAAAGAAAAAGGGGTGTTCAAAACCGAACGCCAAACTCCCCTCTAACCTATGTGTTAAATAAGGAACAAGCCCCCGTTGTTGGATTGGATGGTGGGTGGAATCCCACCGTAGATGTAGAAATTTGGAGATGGTATGAATGAGATGGACCCACGTGGTCCTTGACTAATAACGCCCAAAGTGCTTCAGGAGGCAATAACTTGCAATCCAGAGCTCAGATTTCAGTAAGGTGGCAATCGTTAGAAAGATCGTGGTGTGCAGAATCCGGTGGAGATCCCAGAATTTAGGATTTGAGATAGTTAATAAAAATGAAATTATGATGCCCCATCCCTTAAAAGAGTATTTAAGGGGTCGGGTGTGTTACACAGATCCCCAAATTCATCATCAGGACTTTAAGTCCTCTTCGCATATTCTATGATTTCGACCTTCTACACTAACTCTGTCCTTCTCTATTCGTTGATAATTCTGTAAAATGTGCAGACAATAAGATTTGTTAGGTGGTTTCATGCAACAACTACATGAAAAATTTGCACCATTTTGTTAGAATCATTCTCTCAGATTTCTTGGATGATTTTAACATTCCAAACTCAAGTGCACACATCTGCACTTCAATGTCTTTGTGCGCATCACAAATGTATACCACACACCAATGGTTTTCTATGCAAACTAAACTTTGTACTACACGGTACCAATTCTTAAAGCACACATCTATTCATGCTAGTCTATGGCCCATACAAGTATAGTGTTGAACCAATAGCTATGATACCAATTTGTAATGTCCCCAGCTACCCCAGGTTGGGCCACGTCACACCACCTCAACTTCTATAGCTCTGAATCAACCAAGTTGTAACAACCCCAACATATTATTGGGCCATGCTACTTTAACATTTCATTGCGCAGTTTATACTCTACACACAAGTCCGCGCGGTATATTTTGAAGGTAACGTGCTCATCCCAATCTTGAGTTTCACCACACAACTTATAACAGTGGAAGCAACATTCTCTTTTTGTCACAAACTTAAGCAACAAAAATAACTCAAAACTGTGTACACCAATTGTGCACACTAACTTTTAGATCACACAACACAACTATGTGCACAACCTTCTAAGCATCATGCATCAACTCAGATTTCAATATGAGCAGAATTTAATTATCTGCATGCACACACACAATTCTAGTTTCTTAGTGTACATAAGCTACCTTCATGCGCACTTGGCCACTCAATCCTTTTTTTGTCGACTCATAACCAAAATTTCATGGATCACTTAATCAAGCAAAACTAACCACATTGGTCGTATCCATTCACAACTACGAATACATGCTATAAGCACCATACTTACATGAGCATGTAGAAATTAACAAAATAACAACAAATACTTATATGTAACACATACAAGAATTTAACCCATATCAAACATAAACAAAAATGCACGCAGTAACCAAGACAAGTATATAAGGAACACTTATCTTAAAGGGAAGTCACCAACTGTGTGTTGGAAATACTAAAACAACTGAGAGGGGGGGGGGGGTGAATCAGTTGTATGTGAGCTTAAATAATTGTATACTTATTGAACATTGCTAGTCTCTCTTCATGTGGTCATCAACAATATACAACATATGAACAATAAAAATAAAGACCATCAGTCACACATAAAGTACACACAGAGACATATTTTCACGAGGAAACCCATAAAGGGAGAAAACCTTTTCTTCTTCGAAATGATAGGCAGTCTTTTTCAGTTCTGTACATCATTTACAATTGAGCACCAACTCAATGTGAGGTTGATACCTCTGTTTTACAAGATGCAACTTGTTTGAGAGCTCCAACTCTCTGGTTTCTCTAGCACCCACTAGAAGGAAGCACCAACTCCCTGAGTATTCCAGCACCAACTGGATGGAAGCGCCAAGTTCCTGAAAGTTCCAGCACCAACTGGATGGAAGCACCAACTTCCAGTTACACAGGCTCCAACCTGTATAACAGAGAACACTTGTTCTCCCTAGCACCACCCTGCCACCCTAGTTTCTCTGGCTACAACCAGATGGAAGCTACAACTTCCTGTGTTCAAGCTCCCACTTGAACTTCCGAGGACAACAGTCCTCCCGAGAACCTCCCAACCTCCCTTAAATATAAAATAATGAATCCACAGACAATTACACAGATAAATCAATTCTTCCCAATCTCTCTTTGCATTTGATCTTCAACAAACTGTTCTGCAATTCTTCTCTTCTTCTGTTTGTTTAGCAGGTCTGCTTTGCATCAATCTTTTTGTCATTCAGCTTTGCTTCTGCTCTGTCTGTCCTTCTACTCTACTTCAACTCTGCGTTTCATCTCACTCTACTCATTTGGTCATATTCGTGCTATGCCTCTGCTCTCCATCTTTTGCTTTGCATTTCATCTGATATTCACTTCATAATAGCAAACCCAATTCAGTCTCGCTCATTTTCTTTTATACACTCTTCCTTGACGATTCCACTTCCCCTTCCAATAGGTAATACAAGGACATCTGTCTTGTCAACTGAAACGCTAACCGATTTGTCATTATCAGTCCATTTCTCTTACCGGATTCATAACTGAAGCATTAAACTGTGAGGAAGAACAACAACCCTCCGATCAATACTTGATCCAGTGGTTCAAATCCCATCGGGATTTCACTCATCGCAATTTCGGCATTCTCAGTGTCGAGATCCACATGTACTCGGAACCCCCGATTCTCCGATCCCCGATGTGCTCCTTTCCCAAGATTTAGTCCCTTCCGGCTACACAATGGTCCATGTGACCAGCTATCATGTGACTGTCACCATACCTCTCGCGGGGTTTCGGGTTTTACACTGTCGAGAGTCACTGTCCTCTCGAATCCCCGATTTCCGATGAGCCCTTTTCTCCACGCGTTGGCCCTCCGGGTCCACATGACCATTACTCCGTGACGTTGATAGTTAGCCTCCACTATGCCTCCGTCCTCCTGCTCTGTTGTGCTGACAGCTGCCCCCCACTCATCGGGGTTTCGTGGATCGCGAATCTGACTTGCACAAAACTCTTGTCAACGGGATCCCCGATTTCCCGATGAACAAAATGCCGACGACGCCTTGATCTTCGACACCTGTCCCTCAGATGGACGGTCCCGATCCCTCCGGGATTTCGAGACTTTCGATGTCAAGTGACTTTGTCATTTCAAAATCTCGATCGTCGATGCCTCTGTTGACGTCACACGTGGTTTGACACATGTTAGATCCTGCCACGTGTCACTCTGATTAGTGACTTACATGTGCCTGAAGTGTTGAATCTGCCTGACACCTGTCATTCCCTGGTTGTGCCACGTGTCCCTTGCTGACGTGGTCTGCTGTCGTGAGTTGGATCAACGGTTCAGATGCAATCTTGGCTCAACGGCTACGATTGAATCGCAATATCACGTTTCACGATTTCGGAGTTCTTGATGTCAAGATATTTTGGCATTACAAAGTCCCGATCCTCGATACTCCGATACGGGCTGTGATCAACGGTCCAGAGAACTTCTTATCCAATGGCTGTGATTACATCGCAAAATCGCATATCGCGATTTCGGGGTTTTCGTTGTCATTGTTCACGAGACTCGTGAAACTCCGATTCCCGATTCTCCGATAAGCAAAATCAATGGTCCATATCTCAAGCTTACTTTAACGGTTGCGATCAAATCGTGAAATCGCATATCGCGATTTCGGGGTTTTTGTTGTCGAGTGAATTAGACATTTCAAAGTCCCGATCCCCGATTCTCCGATGGCTTATCTCTCTCGCAGCTTCTACAAATCTGACGGTTGTCGGCCTTTCGGAAAATTTGAATGGGATCCAACGATCATTGACTCTTCTCCTCCCGATTATTGCTGCACTGCTATTCATTGCTATTGTCATCACTGCAACCACAACTGTACTTGCCATCAATGACAAGTATACGCTGATTTGTTGTCTGTTAACTGAATTTGCCAACAATATCCCCCTTTGGCATTGATGGCAACACTTGCATTCAGACTCAACTCTCCTCTGCATTCGACCATTCAGACTCTCCTCTGCATTCGGCCAATCAGGTTCGAATCTGTTCCCGAAACATTTCGAACTCGACTCCTTTCTCCCCCTTTGACATCAATGTCAAAGAAGAAACATTCTTCCACTGATCTTGTTGCAGAACATACTCCCCCTGTCATCTATAAGCATTTAGGAAATTCATCAGATATTCAATAAGCACTCCCCCTAACCAGGTGCACATATTCGACACAAGAGTTTGTAACCCCCAGCTTTTGACGAAGATATCCAAAAGGGGTCGCAACCAATGGTTTAGTGAAAATATCAGCAATTTGTTCTGTAGAGGGTATATAGTTCAGTTGAACAATTCTGTTTGATACTTGTTCTCTGAGAAAATGATACTTTATAGGAATATGCTTAGTTTTGGAATGAAGAACAGGATTCTTG
>ML776617.1:472874-505403 GCA_009831015.1 Picea engelmannii
TCATTTACAATTGAGCACCAACTCAATGTGAGGCTGCTACCTCTGTTTTACAAGATGCAACTTGTTTGAGAGCTCCAACTCTCTGGTTTCTCTAGCACCCACTAGAAGGAAGCACCAACTCCCTGAGTATTCCAGCACCAACTCGATGGAAGCACCAACTTCCTGAAAGTTCCAACACCAACTGGATGGAAGCACCAACTTCCAGTTACACAGGCTCCAACCTGTATAACAAAGAACACTTGTTCTCCCTAGCACCACCCTGCCACCCTAGTTTCTCTGACTACAACCAGATGGAAGCTACAACTTCCTGTGTTCAATCTCCCACTTGAACTTCCGAGGACAACAGTCCTCCCGAGCACCTCCCAAACTCCCTTAAATATAAAATAATGAATACACAGACAATTACACAGATAAATCAATTCTTACCAATCTCTCTTTGTATTTGATCTTCAACAAACTGTTCTGCAATTCTTCTCTTCTTCTGTTTGTTTAGTAGGTCTGCTCTACATCAATCTTTTTCTGTCATTCAGCTCTTCTTCTCTCTGTCTATCCTTCTACTCTACTTCAGCTCTATGTTTCATCTCGCTCTACTCATTTGGTCATATTCATGCTATGCCTCTGCTCTCCATCTTTTGCTCTACATTTCATCTCATATTCACTTCAGAACAGCCAACCCAATTCAGTCTCGCTCATTTTCTTTTATACACTCTTCCTTGACGATTCCACTTCCCCTTCCAATAGGTAATACAAGGACATTTGTCTTGTCAACTGAAACGCTAACCGATTTGTCATTATCAGTCCATTTCTCTTAACAGATTCATAACTGAAGCGTTAAACTGTGAGGAAGAACAACAACCCTCCGATCAATACTTGATCCAGCGGTTCAGATCCCATCGGGATTTCACTCATCGCGATTTCGGCATTCTCAGTGTCGAGATGCACATGTACTCGGAACCCCCGATTCTCCGATCCCCGATGTGCTCCTTTCCCGAGCTTTAGCCCCTTACGGCTACACAATGGTCCATGTGACCAACTATCATGTGACTGTCACCATACCTCTCATCGGGGTTTCGGGTTTTACGCTGTTGAGAGTCACTGTCCTCTCGAATCCCCGATTTCCGATGAGCCCTTTTCTCCATGCGCTGGCCCTCCGGGTCCACATGACCATTACTCCGTGACGCTGACAGCTGGCCTCCACTATGCCTCTGTCCTCCTGCTCTACTGTGCTGACAACTGGCCCCCACTCATCGGGGTTTCGCAGATCGTGAATCTGACTTGCACAAAACTCTTGTCAACGGGATCCCCGATTTCCCGATGAACAAAATGTCGACGACGCCTTGATCTTCGACACATGTCCCTCAGATGGGCGGTCCCGATCCCTCCGGGATTTCGAGACTTTCGATGTCAAGTGACTTTGTCATTTCAAAATCTCGATCGCCAATGCCTCTGCTGATGTCACACGTTGTTTGACACGTGTTAGATCCTGCCACGTGTCACTCTGATTAGTGACTTACATGTGCCTGAAGTGTTGAATCTTCCTGACACATGTCATTCCCTGGTTGTGCCACGTGTCCCTTGCTGACGTGGTTTGCTGTCGTGAGTTGGATCAACGGTTCAGATGCAATCTTGGCTCAATGGCTACGATTGAATCGCAATATCGCGTTTCGCGATTTTGGAGTTCTTGATGTAAGGATATTTTGGCATTACAAAGTCCCGATCCTCGATACTCCGATACGGGCTGTGATCAACGATCCAGAGAACTTCTTATCCAACGGCTGTGATTACATCGCAAAATCGCATATCGCGATTTCGGGGTTTTCGTTGTCATTGTTCACGAGACTTGTGAAACTCTGATTCCCGATTCTCCGATGAGAAAAATCAACAGTCCATATCTCAAGCTTACTTTAACGGCTGCGATCAAATCGCGAAATCGCATATCGCGATTTCGGGGTTTTTGTTGTCGAGTGAATTGGCCATTTCAAAGTCCCGATCCCCGATTCTCTGATGGCTTATCTCTCTCGCAGCTTCTACAGATCTGACAACTGTCGGCCTTTCGGAAAATTTGAATGGGATCCAATGATCACTGACTCTTCTCCTCCCGATTATTGTTGCGCTGCTATTCATTGCTATTGTCATCACTGCAACCACAACTGTACTTGCCATCAATGACAAGTATACGCTGATTTTCTATCTGTTAACTGAATTTGCCAACACTGTGTCCTTGACTCAGACGTTGCTCCCAGCCATAAACATTGTTGCTCATTAATTTTTCAGCAACATGTCACCCCTAAGCTGGGGCACAACTCCACCAGGGAAAGAAGGGTTCCTATCAACAAAATATGTTCTGAAGCTCAACAAAATTTCCCATTCCTAAGTGCACACTGTTGCAACTAACCCAAAGTCTCTCATTCCACATGCACCTGTCACACCCAAGGAAGTGTTCCCCTTCTTTGCTCAACAGTCCTTCGGCTGCCCCACTCCCCTTCCCTGGGTTACCAACAACATGTCGGACAGGAAGTCTTTGAGCCCTGCGACTAATGCTCAGTGCACCAGAAAACAACTCTTACCAAAAACTCTCTTCTAGAGAGTATGTCCACAGGTCTGACAACCACTCCACAACATCCAGTCTCTCACCCAAAGAGACTGCTCACGGTTTGTCAACCCAACTTTTTGACAATAGAAATCCGGTTACACCCTCCCGCAACTCCTTGCAAGCTTCTCTAGGCATATAGAGTAATAATCGGATTTTCCATACAGTCTGACCCCCTTCTGTGAACGAGATCCTGCAACTTCAATACTAATACCATAATGCAATAATGCTCAAAATACACCAAGGCCAACAATATATATTGCATGCCTTCCACTTGACACTTGTCACCTTCAAAATAAAGTTTAAGCCACTTGGTGACCCGTTCCCTACCCTTGGGAACTTAGGATAAAATAAGATATATATCTAACATTATACTTTTCCCAGAAATATTATAAAATATTCCCCAAGACATATGACTCACCCCCTTTTCCCTTTTCTGGTGGAGTAGGCCCCCCATCTCTTTTCTTCTGAGTCAATCAGGGCAAAGTGATGCCAAATTATATTAAAATCGTGATTATTTTTACATGGATAGGCACATTGGCCCATCTGCGTCCAGGATCACCAACCTCATAATCACTTGAGCACTCTGCCCTCCATACATATCCATTTATTCTCGCACACTAACCCAAGTGCATGCAACATAGTGCAATGTGCTAATGGTGGGGAGCCAAGCAAAGGAAGATATGCAACGTCAAACTTTGGTAAGATTTGAGTTGCTACACACCCTTGCAAGAATCATTATTATGTTAATTCCCAAAAGGTTCAATATGATACTATTTGTGCTTTGGGACTAAGAGCAATGCATCTAAGTTGATTATGAAGGAGTTCATTTGTCTAGTTAAACCCTAAAGTTATGTTGACTACTCTAGAAGGTGGGTGTGTGTCATTGACAAGAATTGATGATTACACTATTGTGCATAAACATCAAGAATTGGGTGATACCTTTGGGCTCACAATCCCTCAAGACAATGGTGAGGGATGGTTGGTTAATTTTTAGTTGATCATTTTCTTCTAACAACGCATCAATTTTGTTAAGTGTTGATAATGTGCGTGCCGTTGGCACTAACTCTATAAATGTAAGATTTTTGACATCTCTTCATAGTGACCTCTGATTTCAAGCATAACAAACCATTCATATCATTTATGAATCAATCTCAAAAGTCAAGTGTTTCCCCATGTATACACATATTCCATCTTATAAACATACTCTAAGAAACTTGCAAAGTGTTATGATAGAATCCAACGTATAGTCACGGATGGATAGAAACTACTTTACATTTATGTTAATGTTTCCCAGCCCACGAGGTTTTGAGAATCTATTCCTTTAATAGTAAAAGCACAATTTTTAACATGTGCTCATTGTCCACAACTACATTATATCAGTGTTTTACTCCACATATGAATTTAGTAATTAATATGGATTAATGTGTAATCGCAATGCTTGTACACTAATATCAGTGTTTTACTCCACATTAATACTAATGGATTAATGTGTAAATATCTAATCAACCCATACAAATTGGTGATTGTGAGAGAATAACAACATTTATGTTAATGGTCTTTGTTGACCTATTCGAGCATGTTTAAGCTATTGTATTATATAATTATCTTTTTTAATTACTATTAAAGTTAATTTTAAACAATCTAGGCACATTTGCAAGATAAGGAGATTATTATGATTATTAATTATTATTTTTATAAGGAGATTATTATGATTATTAATTATCTTTTTTAATTACTATTAAAGTTAATTTTAAGTAATCTAAGCACATTTTCAAGATAAGGAGATTATTATGATTATTTTTTTTTAAAGTGCTACTAAATAATTTTAAGTAATCTAAGTACATTTTCGAGATAAAGAGATTAGTCTATATATATATTCTCATTGAACATGTGTTGTTATATCAAAGTAGTAATTTTACCATTGAGCATATGTTCTTATACCAAAGTAGTTATTTTTTCATTGAACATATGTTCTTATACCATTTGGTATCCATATATAAGAATAAAATTGTTTTCTCATTGTAGAAAGGTTGTTCTTCCTATACCATCCATTTGATCTCTCAATGTATACAAAGACAAGGATAAAAACATACATTTTCCCTTCCAATTAAGCAACATTCTCCAAGGCCAATGGGATTCTTTGAATGATACCTTTAGCCATGCACATAATAGGACACCATAGTGTCTTGCAGTGCTTATCATGTGCCATGTATTCCTTGTAAATAATGGAATGTTTAACAAAAATAAGCTTTAGACATCTTTTGTGAACCTAGTATAATTTGTGACATTCTTTATCACAACCACTAGGCATCCCCACCCTCAACCATAGTGTCTCATGGATCGTTAAGTGTGTGGCCAACCATTGTCAATGCTAGTCCTATCATTTATATAGTTCAAATGGTTGTTTTGACCATGGTGTTATGGTGTTGGCATTGATTTCAAAGAGGGTATATCATGTTGGTGTTGGCATTGATGCAAAAAGGATTGGTTAAAGTAGATTAACATTAAGACAAAATGTTGAATATGGTGTGTTAGTGAATATGGTCATCAACTATGAATCTTTTCAATCTCATGCACTATCAAAATATTATGATTGGTGTTTGCAGTTTCCAGGAGAAGGAGTATGGATAGAAAATGACAACAACGAGACTCCAACATAGTTAGAAAAAAAAAATCAAAAAGGGAATATAGACAAGATCATGAAAATACCCAAGGCACATTGATCATTGGTAAAAATTCATAATCACCCAGTCAATTTGAATAAATACATGGTTTAAGCAATTGAAGGTTGCAACCATTTAAAAAAGGGGGGGGGGGGTCGATGCCCTAATTCCCTGATTATTGTTATAAATGTGAGAAAGTAGCAAAAATGTCATAATTTTATTAAGTGATTGAACAGATGGAGATCGTCAATCTGTCTCATTGTGATCGTTAGATCACTAGTCCTAGCCACGGGAATCATAAAATATATGGATCGACAATGAACAACGAAGATTGATTGTAGATCATTTGATCATAATGACAACAAGCAGATACGACAATCCTAATCCCTTTCACATTTAAACTAGCACGATGGTTATTTGACAGGGTCGGACCCGAAGCCTCAACTCAAATCCACCTTATATTATGTTAGGTCCATCGTCGATTGGATCGAATGATCCACAGTTAATTCACATTTTGTGACTATTGAATAGAGTCAACACAAATGGAAATGCGAAAATGGACGCAAGTCATCCACGCAATAGTTTATTATAACCCAATCAATGATTTGATTAAGTGCATGGATACGGTGTGTGGGTGGTTGCCCTCGGTCACAGATCGAGTTCATATGTAAAGTGGTGATGAGTTAAAGCGCCAAATGGGATAACTCATGGTCATAGGGCGCAGTCACCTGGTGAAATAAAAAGGATGTCTTTCAGGCCAATCTATAAACAAAAGCCTTGCACCTTATGTATCTAGACATTGGTCACATCAGTTGGTCCTATGGTAAAAATGGGCTACGGATTAAGCACCTATCCACCATTTTCGATACAGGAAATGCACCAGAGAAGCATTGAAAGCTCGAATTTGATCCTTTAAAAGACTAAGGATGCATTGAAAAGCTTTATGAAGACTTTACAAATTAAATGACAAAATAAGAACCTTATTAAATAAAAATTCAGTGTTTGAATCTTATTAACCCCTCAGGATCAGGATTTTGTTCAAAGAACAGTTACAACAATAGAAAATAGAATTGAGCACCCAACCATTCCATTGCAGCTACAAGATTGTTTGCACGTAAAGGGATAAATGTTGAACACCTTACAAGGGATTTGAAGTCTTTTAAAATTAAAATTAACTAATAATAACAACAGAAAATTCAACATTAGTGTTAATTAAATGAAGAGGTGCAATGTTTCAGTATTAAAAAGACACAATGGTTCAATGCCATACCTATTGGAAGACTATATAAAACAAAATGGCTTGGTGAAAATAAGGTGTCTCTGTGGTCTAATTCAGAAGATCAAAACACAGACAGAGTCCAAGGAATAACTTGAAACATTCACATAAAGTGAGGGTGGAAGGGAGGAGCAATGGAGGATTGGAGTCCTCTATAGGTTTAAGCCTAAAACATGGATTTGCATCTTCCTCTCGTTGGTGCTTGAAAACAAGAGAATTGGAGTCCTCTATAGCTTGGAGCCTGATCTACAGGTAGTTGGTGCTTCCTGGAGTTGGTTCTTGGAAAATAGGGGATTGGTGTCTCCTTGATTTGGTGCTCAAAAGAAGAGAGATTGGTGTCTCTTACAAACTATAACTTGTAAATGAAATATAATGTTTATGATTGTTACATTTAAAATTCAGAGTTTTGTACGTTCTTGTTGATAAATTGTTATAAATTAATAAATAATTAATTTAATTTGAGAAAAAGAAGCAATATTGATTCACCNCCCCCCCCCCCCCCCCTCTCAATATTGAACAACATTCCAACAATTGGTATCAGAGTAGGTTCCTTTACCACATTCTAACCACTTGAAGGAAGATTCTGAGAAATACAATGGATCAACAAGAAGGAATGTCCTCCAACAAAGCACCATTGTTCAAAGGAAATGATTATGCATTTTGGAGTATAAGGATGAACATTTATCTGATGGCTCTTGGATGTGATGTTTGGCTATTTGTGGTAAATGGTTACACTTCACCAACTACTACACCTTCAGATGTTGCTGCAAAGAAACTCTGCAATGATAATTCAAGGGTTGTTAATGAAATTCTGGGTGGATTAGAAAACCCCATATTTGTAAAAGTGATGCATTGTAAATCAGAAAAAGAAATATGGGACAAAATTAAAATCATCTATGAAGGAGATGGAAAAGTTAAGAAAGAAAAACTTCAAACATATAGTGGGAAGTTTGAGAGTTTGAAAATGAAACAGGAAGAAAACATTGCAGGATATTTTCAAAGAGTTGATGAGATAGTCAATTCCATCAGAGCACTGGGAGAAGAGTTAAAAGACAAAATTATTGTCAAGAAGGTGTTGAGATCATTACTAATGAGATATGTTGCTAAGGTATCTACCTTGGAATATCGAGAATACCTTGAAAAACTTACAATGGATGAACTTCATGGGATTCTTATAGCCTATGAAATGAGAATCAGGCAAGAAAATTCATTAAAAAGGGAAACAACCTTTAAAGCATCAAAAGCAACAAAGAACCATGAGCATGGGCCAAATTAAAATCACTTAGACATATCAGATGAAGAAGAGACCAATTTCATAAGGAAACTCCATAAAGGGTCTAGGAAATATAAATGGAAGCTACCCTTCAAGTGCTTCAATTGTGGAAAATTTGGGCATTTTCCTTCCAAATGTCCCTATCCCAAGCAGGTGGATATTGGTGATAAATATATTTATAACCATAAAGAACTTAAGAAGAGAAAAACTAGAAACAAGAAGAAATTCTACAAGAAAAATAAAAACTTCTACTCCAAAGAAGACAGTAGTTCATCTAACATGAGTGAAGATGACAAGACAAAACTTTTATTTATGGGCATAGAAACTCAAAATAAAGTTGTTGATGATAATGAAGAAAACTCTGAAGTTGAAGGAGAAGTAGACCTTGAAGGAAAACTTATTAGTGCTCTTGAAGAACTCAAAAAATATAAAAAGAAGAACAAATCATTAAGAGAACAACTATTAGAATATGAAGAAAAACAAAAATCAAGAGAAAAGGAAGTTTCAATAACCATCAAGGAATTAGAACAAGTCATTATTGACTTAAAGACTCAAATCCAAGAAGCCAAAATAATTGAAGAGGTCATAAGTAAACAACTCAATGAAAAACAACTAGACTATGAAAAGCTAGAGGTTGAAATTGTTTTTCTAAAAAGAGAACTTGAGAAAGGAAACAATCAATCAAGATTTGAAAACAGTTTAAGAATCTTGAATGATATTCTTAATAGTCAAATATCATCAAGCAATGAGTCAGGAATGGGTTATGATCAAAAGAATTCTAACAAAGGATCTAACTCTACATCTCAGCAAACTGATAAAAATCCAAAAATTTATGCAGCTTCCCTTCAAAGCTCTTTCAAAAAGGAAGAAAGAAAAATAAAGGTTGATTCTAATCAGTAGAAATTTTCTCTCCCTTCAAAAGAAAATGAATATAGAAGGAATAAAACTACAAGAAGAACTCCCCCAAAAAGGTATCAACATCTATTTCTTGGCTATTGTTTCTCTTGCAATAATTTTGGGCATAAAGCATTACATTGTAGAGCTTATGGAAAATACAATCATAAAAATGTTCAAAGATATGGTTATAAGAACAACAAGAATAATAATAATCAAGTGAACAGAAACTATAATTCATTCTCTCCACTGTAAAATTACAATGTTGAATGCCGCAAATGCAATAATTATGGTCACAAAGCTAGTGATTGTAGACTACAAAAGAATCCCACAAAAACTTCCAAAATTCAAGAAGAAAAGCATTAGAAGACATGGAAAGAAAAACAAATGGAAGAAAGGGAAACAGAGTGTAAGGTAGCCTTATATGCTAAAGATAAAAGGAGTCAATGGTATGTTGACAGTGGATGTTCAAAGCATATGACTGGAGATAAAGAAAAATTCCTCAGTATGAAAAGGAAAGAAAAATAAAGTGTTACATTTGGAGATAATGTATCTGCAAAGATACTTGGAAAGGGTATAGTCAGTCTAGGAAATAATAGAGCTAAAACAAAAAATGGGATATTAGTTGAAATTTTGAAGCCTAATCTTGTCAATGTGAACCAAACATGTGATCAAGGACACATACTCATATTTGACTCTCAAAAGTGTGAAATTAGAAAAAGAAGACTCGGGAAAATTAGTGGTTGTTGCACCAAGGGCACCAAGCAATGTTTATATCTTAAACATTGAAGAAGAGGAAAAAAGTTGCATGGGACAAATAGATGAGAGTTGGCAATGGCACAGAAGAATGGGATACATAAGCTTTGACAAATTGATAAAATTTAGTAAGAAGGAAGTTGTGAAAGACATGCCAAATATTATAAAACCTTCAAACTTTGTTTGTAGGCACTGCTAGCATGGAAAGTAGACAAGAATCGGATTTAAGACAAAAGAATACTCTACACCAAAACCATTAGAACTTGTTCACACTGACCTTTGTGGACCAACAAGAAATAAAAGCATACAATTTGAACATTACTTCATTTTATTCATTGATGAATATACAAGGATGACTTGGGTAGCCTTTCTTAAAGAGAAATCAGAAGCATTAGAAAAAATTAAAATCTTCAAAGCACATGTTGAAAATGAGACTGATCCCAAAATCAAGTGCTTAATATTAGACAATGGAGGAGAATTTACCTAAAATAAGTTCAATGGGTTTTGTGAAGCTCATGGAATTAAAAGAAAATTTTCAGCTCCAAGAACTCCTCAACAAAATGGAGTTGCTGAAAGGAAAAATATAATTTTTCAAGTAGCCATAACTATGTTAAATGAAGCCAAAATCCCAAATATTTATTGGAGGGAAGTAGTGTATACAACATTATACATACTTAACAGAGCATGGCTTAGGGTCGACCATGACAAGACACCATATGAGTTGTGGTTTGGCAGACCAACATCAGTCAAACACTTATGAGTCTTTGGGAGAAAATTATATATAAAAAGAGATGATGATAACCTAGGAAAATTTGAGTCCATATCAGATGATGGCATATTTCTTGGTTACTCATCCAATAAAAATGCCTACAGATGCTACAATCTGAGATTGCAAAAAATTGTGGAAAGTGCAAATGTAAAAGTGGATGATCTAAAATCAAGAAGAATCAAATATCAAGATAATTCACAAGTTGATGAAAGAAGAAGAAATGATTATGATGAAGAAGAAATTCAAGAAGAAGAATCAAAAAGTGAAAAAGAAAACAAAGAGGAAGCATCACCAAGACAAGAGTCAAAATCACCATCAAGAAGAGTACAAAGAGATCATCCTGAAAGTCAAATCATAGGCAACAAAAGTGATGGAGTTGAAACAAAAATAAGGCTAACATATGAATCAGAACAAGCAATGCTCTCCCTAATATAACCCAAAAAAATTGCAAAGGCCGTCAAAGATGAATATTGGATTAAATCCATGAATGAAGAGCTTGATCAAATAGAGAAAATTCAGACCTGGGAGCTTGTCCCAAGACCAAAAGACAAAAATGTGGTAGGAACCAAGTGGATTTTTAAAAATAAAGTTAATGAAGATGGTCAAGTTATAAGGAATAAATCAATATTGGTGTGTAAAGGATATGCTCAAGTAGAAGGAATTGACTTTGAGGAAACATTTTCCCCAGTAGCCAGATTAGAAGCTATCAGAATGTTTTTGGCATGTGCATGTTTAAAAACTTTAAAATATATCAAATGGATGTCAAATATTCTTTCTTAAATGGAAATTTATAAGAAGAAGTTTATATAGAACAACCTGAAGGATTTGTGTTATCAAAAAATAAAGACTATGTTTACAAATTAAATAAAGCATTGTATGGTCTCAAACAAGCTCGCAGAGCACGGTTTCCAAGACTTGATAATCATCTACAACATAAAGGATACAAAAGAGGATCTATTGGCATCAATATTTACATTAAAATTGAAAATCAGAATATGATTATTGTTGTAGTATATGTGGATGATATCATCTTTGGAAGTAATATAAATCCTCTAAGCAAACAATTTGCTACAGAAATGCAAAAAGAATTTGAGATGTCAATGCTTGGTGAATTGACATTCTTCCTAGGATTATAATTTTCACAATCAAACAAAGGCATATTCATATCTCATACCAAATACATTAAAGAAATGTTGAAGAAATTTCAAATGGAAGATTGTAAACTTATGAGAACTCCTATGATTACAAGATGTAAACTAAGAATATGATGATGAATCACTAGAAGTAGACCAAACCATGTATAGATCAATGATCGGTATCCTATTATATGCAACAACAACAAGACCAAACATCATGAAAGTTGTAGGAGTAGTGGCCAGATTTCAATCTACACCTAAAGAAACACATATGAAGGTAGTTAAAACGATTTTTAGATATCTCAAAGACACCTTGGATTTTGGATTATGGTATCCAAAAGGAGAATACTTCACTTTAACTGCATATACTGATGCAGATTGGGAAGGAAGTATTGATGATAGAAAGAGCACTAGTGGAGGAGCATTCTTTCTAGGAAAATGTCTTGTGCCATGGATAAATAAAAAGAAACCCTCCATATCACTATCTACAACAGAAGCTGAATATATTGATGTTTCCTCCTATTGTACTCAAGTAATTTGGATGAAACAAACTCTAGAAGACTTAAAAGTAAAGTATGATCAGCCAATTCTTCTTAAATGTGACAATACCAATACTATAAACCTTTCTAAGAATCTTGTCATGCACTCAAAAACCAAGCATATCCCAATTAAATTTCATTTTTTAAGGGAACATGTTACTCAAAAAGTTGTTAAAGTGGAATATGTGGATACTAAGGAAAATATTGCAGATATATTCACAAAACTTTTACCCAGGAGTACTTTTGAATACCTTAGACATAAATTGGGGGTAATCTCCATATCTAATTAAATTGCACAAACTTCATCAGAAAATAAGTACATGGATAGGGAGAGAAAAGAAACATCCCTTCTACCATTGTTTTAAAAGGGAGAGAATAAATAGTAAAACTCAATTAAAATAAAGAGTTTTTACTTTGTTTCCATCAATGCCAAAGGGGGAGAATAAATAGTAAAACTCAATTAAAATAAAGAGTTTTTACTTTGTTTCCATCAATGCCAAAGGGAGAGAATGTTGACCATGGTGTTATGGTGTTGGCATTGATGTCAAATAGGTTATATGGTGTTGGTGTTGGTGTTGGTGTTGGCATTGATGCAAAAAGGATTGGTTAAAGTAGATTGTCATTGAGAAAAAATGTGAATATGGTGTCTTAGTGAATATGGTCATCAAATATGAATCTTGTCAAGCTCATGCACTATCAAAATATTATGATTGGTGTTTGCAATTTCTAGGAGAAGGACTATGGATAGAAAATGACACCAACAAGACCCCAATAGAGTTAGAAAAAAAAAACTTAGAAAGGGAATATAGGAAAGATCATGAAAATACCTTAGGCACATTGATCACTGGTAAAAATTTGTAATCACCTAGTCAATTTGAATAAATATAGGATTTAAGAAATTGAAGGTTGTAACCATTTAAAAAAGAGGGGGGGTGGGGGGGATAGATGCCCTGATTGTCGTTATAAATGTGAGAAAGTAGAAAAAATATCATAATTTTATTGAGTGATTGAGCCGATGGAGATTGTCAATCTGTCTCATTGTGGTCGTTAGATCACTGGACCTATCCACAGGAATCATAAAATCTATGGATTGGAAATGAACAACGAAGATTGGTCATAGATCATTTGATCATAATCAGAGCAAGTAGATCCGAAAATCCTAATCCCTTTCGCGTTTAGACTAGCATGATGGTTAATTGACAGGACCAGACCTGAAGCATCAACTCAAATCCACCTTATATTATGTCACGTTCACCATCAATTGGATTGAACAATCCACAGTTAATTCACATTTTGTGATTGTTGACTAGAGTCAACACAAACAAAAACGTGAAAATTGAATGCAATTCATCCACTCAATCGTTGATTATAACTGATGCAGGAGCATCGTCATCAACATTATATGAGTCCAAGTGGAGGATATCTCAGCATCCAACGCGCGAATTCAAATTGGTTTCGAATCCCAAGGAGAGTGTGCCACTTTAATGTTTTGAAAATATTGTAATTAAAGCCCCGCAAGATTTTGAGGCATGAGCCATTCTAAACAATCCAGGAGATTGTAATTTCTTTAATTCCCAAAGGATTGTACATATTTGGAGCATCGACTCATATCTATATTGTAAATGTTCATTTATTTGTAATAAGCTTAGTGGTAGAATGATTTAATTATGATGTGAAAGCACTAGAGTAGTAGGAAGGAAGGCTCGATAAGCCCCTCCATGTATAAATGTATGTAATTTATGCCCAAAAGAGGTTGTTGAAGATTATTGTATTTGTTGTTGAGATCATTGTGATTACTACAGAGAAAGAGAGAATATGAGAGTTATGGGAACTCTTGTAAATGTTTTCATGAAGGAATATAATAGAGGAGATTTACTTCACATGTTTGAGTTTGCTTATATTTGAGTTATTTGGGTAATGTTATGTTATCTATTTTATGTGTTTATATGCTTGTGTGTGTATTTCATGGTTGAGTGAATGAACCTTTGATGTTCTATAAGTTTCAATTGTTACTCTTCTGAAATCCTCGTGAAAGGAGTGCACAGTGGCCACGCAAGGAGTGCGAAGGCAGAGTCATTTACAAACTCGATATCCCATGAGAGATAAAGTTAATATTGTAGAGTGAGTGCAAGGAGTGCACATATACTCGTTTGAGTATAAAAAGATCGAAGGATAGACTCCTTCAAGGAGTGCACAGGACCAACACTTAGTGAAGTGTTGAGAGAGTCTCAAGGAGAGCGAGCGCAAGGAGTGCGCAGGAGATTTTTCTAAGTCTCAAACTCGAGAGAAGTAGCGCAAGGTGTGCTCCAAGGTTCAAATCACTTAGAGTGACAAAGCCCAGGAAGAATAGTGAGAGAAGGTCCTTGGAGAAAGGATTCATTTTTTTTGGAGGTTGAGTGGATGAGATCCGCACGGGAGAAGCCAGAGTTTTTCAAAACCGTCAGATATGGAGAAGGTGTGTGGGTGTTAACCCTTTAACTCCTTCAGAATTAGTGAATTCAGCATTCAGGATGATTTTTGTGTATTGTAGTTAGAACTCCTGAAGCTCGGAGCTCTAAAGTGTCGGAGTTCCTGCTCGTTAAATAGATTATCCCATGGTTATGGCTCAAGGTCACATGGATTTCTCCGTTGATGTGATAAAACCCCCATGCATGCAAATCTGCGCACAGGGAAAAGATAAAATGCATGTGGTAGAGTATTTTGAGGGTTCAGCAAGAGCTCGAGAGCTAATTCATCTCCCTTAAGTGAACGATCCTAGACCGGGAGGTCGCACAAACCCTAAGAGTGGTGGGGGTTTGCATCAAGTGGTATCAGAGCCGGAATTAAGTTGTGTGAAAAGAAGCTTTGGAATCATGCCACCAAGAAGACACAGGGAGAGACTTGTAGTCAATGTATCCAAGGAAGAGGAAATGAGACAAATTTGTGCACGGTTGGATGCCATGGAGACAACAAAAAGATGTAGAAGCAAAAGAATTTGTAGGAGAACAAGTAACAAAGGAGCGATTGTTGAGGGTTGTTGTCAAGCTAGGAGCCAGAGAAAAGATGGAAGTCCCAATGTATGAAGGTAATTTAAATGTAGAAGAATTTATTAACTGGATAAGTTCTTTAGACAAGTACTTTGACTATGAGGACATTGATGATGAGAAGAAGGTAAAGCATGCAGTGACTAGATTGAAGGGACATGCAACTTTATGATGGGATGAGTTGCAAGTTGACAGAAGGAGGAAAGGTAAGAACAAAATCAAGAGTTGGGATAGAATGGTAGCTAAGCTCAAGGATGAATTCATACCCAAGGATTATCAGTTAAATATGTTCAGAAAGTTGTAGAATTTGAGATAGAAAGGTTTGTCATTGAAAGAGCATACCAAATTTTTTTATAAGTTGAATATAAGAGCAGGACACAGGCAGAATGATGAAGAAAAAGTTTCTAGGTACATTAATGGATTGAGGTACAAAATCTAGGATGATATTAGCATGATGACAATGAGAACTGTGGAAGATGCTTATCAGGTATCCCTGAAGGAAAAAGAAAAGTTGACAAGGAAGCAGAGTCAGCGGAATAGAGGAAAGATTCCTAACAGAGGAAGAGGAATCGTCAGAGAGAAGTTCCAGAAACCCAGAGGAGAAGCTGGAAAAAATAACAGTCATACAGAAAGAGGAGGAATTTCTAGAGTGGGACACTATGGAGGAATAAATTCCTTTCCTAGAGGTAGAGGAAGAGGTAGAGGAGGATAAGTGAAGTGTTATTCCTGTGGAAAAATAGGGCACATGTCCTGGGAATGTCCTGAGAAGAATAATGTAGGAGGAGGAGAAGCTCACATTTTTTAGGTGCAGAAGAAGAATGTGGAGACAGAGATGAAGGCAGAACAAGTGGAAGAAGGAATATCACTCGTGATGAGGAAAACTCTCGTAAAGCCAGCGAAAGAGGTAAGAGAACTAGTCCAGAGGAACAGTTTGTTCAGAACTGCTTGCAAGACCAGAGATAGGGTATGCAAGGTGATCATAGATAGTGGGAGCACTAATAACTTGGTATCCACAAAAATGGTGGAAAATATGAAGTTGGAGATGACTACACATCTGAATCCATACAATGTGTCGTGGTTGCAGAAAGGATGTCAAGTCATGGTAAGTCAACAATGTAAAGTTGAGTTTAAAATAGGTGGTTATAGAGATTAAGTTTTATGTGATGTCATACCTATGGATGTTTGTCATGTTTAGTTGGGAATACCATGGAAATATGACAGGAATTTCATACATGATGGGAGGAAGAATACTTATACCCTTGAGAAGAATGGGTGTAAGCATATTTTGCTACCAATAGAAGATAAAGGAGTCAAAGAGGAAGCTATTCCTAGTATACTTCTCATGAGTGGGAAGGAACTCTTAAAATAAGTTAAGAAAGACTAGAAAATACATTTTGTTGTTGTAGATAAGTCGAGAGTCATTCTCACAAGAACTTATATGAATGATTTTCCTATAGAAGTTAAGGAGTTATTGGATGAGTTTGTTGACATTGTGGTGGATGAGTTACCTCACACTTTACCGCCAATCAGGCGTATCAGTCACCATATTTAACTAATTTCGGGAGAAAGTTTTTCGAACAAAGAAGCATACAGAATAACCCCTAAAGAGAATGAAGAGGTCAAGGATCAAGTCCGAGAGTTGTTGGATAAAGGTTTGATCGGGGAAAGTTTGAGCCCATGTGCAGTACCAACTGTGTTGAGTCTGAAGAAGGATGGAGGTTGGAGAATGTGCACAGATTCTAGAGCCATCAACAAGATAACCATTAGGTATAGATTTCCTTTACCCATAATGGATGATTTAATGGATTTCTTGAGTGGAGCTAGTTATTTTTTCCAAAATAGACTTGAAGAGTGGTTATCATCAGATAAGGATGAGAGAGGGAGATGAATGGAAAACAACATTCAAAACAAATGAAGGATTGTATGAGTGGCTTGTTATGTCATTTGGCTTAACAAATGCACCAAGTACGTTTATGAGGTTGATGAATGAAGTGATCAAAAATTTTATTGGTAAGTTTGTGATTGTTAATTTAGATGATATTCTAATTTTCAGTAAGACTAAAAAGGAGCATTTAAGACATTTGAAAATGGTGTTGAGAAGGTTACAGCAGGAGAAGTTGTTGGTGAATTTGAAGAAATGTTCTTTTATGAAAACAGAACTTGTGTATTTGGGGTTCATAATATATTCAAATGAATTGAATATGGATCCAGAGAAGGTGAGGGAAATAAGAGAATGGCCTTCTCCAAGAAGCGTGTTTGAAGTAAGGAGTTTTCATGGGTTGGTGAGTTTTTACAGGAAATTCATCAGGAATTTCAGCAGTATTTGTGCACCCATACTGGAAAACATAAAGAAGGAGCATGGATATTTTAATTGGATAGAAGAAGTTGAGAATGGATTTAGAGTGTTGAAAGAAAAGATAACATAACAACCTGTTTTAGTTCTTCCAGATTTTAAGAAGACTTTTCAGGTCAAATGTGATGCAAGTGGAGTAGCCATTGACACAGTTTTAAGTCAAGATAATAATCATGTTGCTTATTTCAGTGAGAAGATGAATGATGTTAAGAGGAAGTATTCAACATATGACAAGGAATTTTATGATGTAATTCAAGCTTTGAAAAGGTGGAGGCATTATCTTATCTCAAAGGAGTTTGTTTTGTATACTGACAACCAGGATTTGTAGTTTATAACTAGACAAGAGAAATTGAACCAGAGACATGCCAAATGGGTAGAATTCATGCATAATTTTAATTTTGTTATTAATAATATTAGTGGAAGTGCTAAAAAAGTTGTAGATGCTTTGAGCAAGAGATGTTTTATCTTGCATGAATTTCAAGTGGAGACTTTGGGATTTGAACACCTCAAGAAAATGTAACAAGAAGACCCATATTTCAAGGAAGCTTATGAAGCATGTGAGAACCCTTTGCTAAGATATAGAAATCAATGGATGGAGTATATTATCCAAGATGGACTATTATTCAAGGGAAGTCAGCTGTGTATCCTGAAATGCTCAATGAGGGACAATTTTCTAAAGGAGAAACATAGTGGAGGGTTGGTTGGACAGTTTGGCCATGATAAAACCTATGCTCAGTTGATTTCTTCATAATATTGGCCATGCATGAGGTTTGATGTGAAGAATTCCGTGGACAGATGTAGAATCTTCTAGTATGCTAAAGGAAAGCAGCAGAACACTAGATTGTATCAACCATTGCCTATTCCAGACATGTCGTGGGATGTTATAAGTATGGATTTTGTTTTGGGATTGCCAAGAAACCAAAGAGGGAGTGATTCAATATTTGTGGAGGTTGACATATTTTCTAAGATGGAACATTTCATACCATGTCACAAAACCAGTGATGCTACTCACATAGAAAATTTGTTTTTCAAGGAGATTGTGAGATTGCATGGGTTACCCAGCAGTATAGCTTCAGACAGAGATACTAAATTTGTGGGATACTTTTGGAGGACCTTGTGGAAGAAGTTAGGGACAATTTTGTCTTTCAGTTCAGCATATCATCCTTAGACAAATGAACAAACTGAGGTAATGAATCAAAGTTTATGGAATATGTTAAGGAGTTTGGTCACTGAACATAACATAATGGCATAAGTGTCCTCAGACACACACTTTTATTAAATAGGAAAAGAAATTACATATGAGAATTTGCAAGAGTTTACACCCGAACACTCCAACACTCTTGCAATGATCTATATATAAGATAAATGTCCTAACAAACTCTAGTTATGGATCATGTATTAAATAAACAAGTGTCCATTTACAATAAATGCTATCTTAACAATATTCTAATTGTAATCCTAATTTAGAACCTAAGATACGACACCTTTCTAGATTCATATATTTCACAACAATACTCTATTTCTAAATGTCTCCATTTATTAATCAAATATTATAGATTATTAATTTAATATTCTAAATTAATAAATATTTTATCCTAACTTTTAAACTATGATATTTGTATTTTGGATCATCTAACATTACCCCCTATTATCCAAAGATACATTACAATAGATACCAAGTTCATCCCTGAACTTTGTAAATTTTATTCTGCCAAGAGGTTTCGTGAAAATGTCGGAGATCTGATCTTCCGAAGGACAATAAATTGGCTTGATGAAATCCTTTGCAATGAGTGATATGATATGATGATACTTGGTGTCCACATGCTTTGTCTTTGAATGAAAAAATGAATTCTTGGCAAGCTTAATGGTTGACTGGTTGTCGATGAATAATGATGTAGCTTATGCTTGAGAAATTCCCAAATTCTGCAAAACTCTGCGTAACCTAACAATTTCACATGTTGCTTCCCATGCTGAGATGTATTCTGCTTCTGCTGAAGAAGTGGCCACTGTAGCTTGTTTCTTACAACTCCAAGACACTGCTACTGAACCCATGTTGATTAAATAACCTGATGTTGATGCTTGATCATCAATACTTCCATCAAAGTTGGCATATGAAAATCCACCAAGTACAAAAAATTTAGTCTTTTTGTAAAGAAGACCAAAATATTTTGTTGCTTGGATATATCGAAGAACTCTTTTGGCTACATTCCAGTGATTGTCCCAAGGTTGCTACATAAAGCGTGAAAGAATACTGACTTCATAAGATAGATCTAGTCGAGTGTTTGTCAAATAAATCAAGCTACCAATTAATTGTCGATAAGTAGTGTTGTCTACTATTTCCCCCCCTTCAAATTTTGAAAGTTTCAAGTGTTTTTCCATAGGGGTAAGAGATGGTTTCCAATCCTGCATTCCAAATCCCTGAAGAATTTATGTTGCATACTTACACTGAGAAATGAAAATATGATGTGGACGTTGGAATACGTCAATTCCAAGATAGTAGTGAAGTAGTACCAAATCATTCATCTTAAAACCTGCATGTAACTCCTTTTTCACCTGTGCAATATGATCATCACTGTTTCACGTAATGATCAAATCATCTACATACATAACAAGAATCACCAGATATGGAACCTGTTGACGGATATACAAAGTATCATCAGATTCACTTCGTTGAAAACCAACTTTCCTAAGGTATTCATCCATTTTGGTATACCAAGCTCGAGGAGCTTGCTTTAACCCATATAAAGCCTTAATTAAGTTGCAGACTTTATGTTCCTTCCCTTCAATTTCATATCCTAGTGGTTGTTGCATATATACATCTTCATGTAAGTCTTCGTTGAGAAAATCACTTTTTACATCCATTTGATGAACTTTCCAACCTTTCTGAGAAGCCAATGCAAGTGTTAATCGGATGGTGTTCCATTTAGTTGTAGGAGAAAAAGTTTCCTCATAATCAATGCCTTCCTGCTACGTAAAACCTTTAGCCACAAGTCTTTCTTTATACTTGTCAATTTATCCATGTTGGCTGTATTTAATTATGTAAACCCATTTGCATCAGATGGGTTTAACACTTGTAGGACAATCAACAAGTTTCCAAGTGTTGTTATCAATTACTGCTTGATACTCTTCAATCATAGCCTATTGCCATTCTTTATGTTTTACTGCTTCTTTGTATGTGGAAGGTTCAGTAAAATCATTTGCTATCAAAGAAAAATTTCCTTCACTGTTGTGTGATCCCCTTGTTCCTATTTTATTTTTCTCATCAGGCCTTACATCTTTCAAAAGTTGAACTGCCCATTTTGGTAGTTGATGTTCACTTGTTTGGGGATCTGAATTACCATTATTGTAAATTGGATTAATGTAAACTGATGTTCATCGATCAGTTGAATATTCTGGAGGTGGAGAATCATTGTCAGATGAACTTCCACTGCTAGGAGATTTCGATGAACTACTGGATGACCCAGATGGTGTTGTTGAAGTAAATGGACTGGATGTATCATCTTCAGATGAATGAAAATCAAGTTCATACTAATTTTGTGAATTTGGTTGACTTTGAATTTTTCCTTTTCTTTAGTTTCTAACTTTTGAAGAAGACTCTCTATTTCTTCATCACTCCTACTTTCGGTTTCATAAAAAATTACATCCCTGCTTACAATAAATTTTCCATTGGACAAAAGTTGATACCCTTTCTTCTCATCAGAATACCTAATCATTGTTCATTTCAAGCTTCTTGAATCAAGCTTAGTTCGTTTTTCTTTCGGAACTAAGGCATAACATACTGATCGAAAAACTCTGAGATGTTTAACTCAAGGTTTGAAACCAAACCATGCTTCATAAGGTGTGATTCCGTCCAAAGAAGCAGTTGGAGATCTGTTCCTTAAGTAGATAGTTGTATGGATTCCTTCTTCCCAATATGTAGGACTTAACTTTTTAAATCTTAACATGGATCTTGCCATTCCTAACAAGGTGTGATTCATTCTTTCTATGACTCCATTTTGCTGAGGAGTGTAGACATTTGTAAGATGTCTTCTTATTCCATTGTCTGTGAAATAATTTTTGAATTCATTAGAAGTTAATTCCCCTCCATTATTTGTCCTGAGAGTGCCTATCTTTTCTTTAACTACGTTTTCAACAAGTTGACGAAAAATCTTAAACTTTTCAAATTCTTCTGACTTTTGCTTCAAGAAGTAAACCCAAGTTATTCTACTTAAATTATCAATAAAGAGTAAAAATTATTTGCAACCATCTAAAGAAGTTTGTAGTGGTCCACAAACATCACTGTGAACTAGTTGCAACCGACTATTTGCATACCATGAACTTGTTGGAAAACTCTCTCGAGTTTGTTTTCCATAAATGCAAGATTCACATTTTTTATTTTCCTTTTTGAAAGTTGGAATTCCCTTAACCATCTCTTGTTTTTGCAATTGAGAGAGACTTTCAAAGTTGAGATTTCCATATCTCACATGCCACAATCTTATAGGTGAAATACATGTACTTACTGCTCCTGCAAAGTCAGAATGCCTTGGAATAACTATCCCTTTCATCCTTAATAGTTTTCCGTCTTCATAACCTGTCATCATTGTCTTCATATTCTGTTTGACTGAATTAATCTTAACTAAGCCATCTTCCATAATCACCTGACATCCTTCTTGTCGAATCGTGACTAAAGACAACAAATTATTTTTAAAGGTTGGTACATACCATACATTTGAAATCATTATTTCTCCAATATTAGGTAAATAAACTTTAACTACACCTTTTCCATAAGGAGTATTTTTGGTATTATCTACAAGAAAGACGGAATTCAGATGGCATTCTTGAAAATTCCAAACAAAGTCACGTCTGAAATTCATGTGTTGAGATGCTCCTGAATATAAAATCCAAGCATCTTCATAATCACTTTGAAAATCGGTGGAAATTTGTAATGCTGAAGATGAGGTAAAGAAATATTTTGAACCATCATCATCTCGATCATTTGCAAATTGTGTTGTCTTTTGATGAAACTTGGAAATTTTATCAATGGAATTTCGGCAATATTCTGCATAATGACCAACTTTGTTACATCTTCTACAAACAATTTGACTTAAATCTCTTCCTGTGCCTGGATTCTGTCCTCTGCCTCTGTTTTGACCTATGTTTGGAGTTTGTCCTCTGCATTGATTGTTGCCTTGAAAATAGCCTTTGCCTTGACTATCTCCTCTTCCTTGAAAATACCCGTTGCCTTGATTGTTTCCTCTGCCTTGAAAATAGCCTCTGCTTTGACTATTTCCTCTACCTTGAAAATTGCTCCTATCTGAAAAATTGTTTTCTCTACTTTGGCTTTGACCATGACTTTGTACAAAATTTCCTCTTCCTCTGCTTCTAGAACTGTCAGTTGAAGATTTACTTATGTTGGCTTCTGTGAAAAAAACATCTTCCCCAACTTGTTTTTTCTTTCCAAAAGTGTTGTCATGTTGAGATAACATTTCACTTAGCTCATCAAATGTAAGCTTATCTAACTTTCCAGTTACTTGTAAAGTTTCCAAAAAAATTGTATAGGAAGAAGGCAATCCAACAATTAAAATTGTGGTCATGAAACTATCATCTACTGCTTGAAAACCAACATTTATTATTTTCTGCTTAATGTTCTTAAGTCTGGAAATACATTCATGTACATCACCTCCTTCAGTCAATTTTTGTTGGAGCAAATTTAATTGAAGATCAACTTTTTTTGATTCAGGATGAGTATCAAATAAATCCTTAAAAATTTTCAAAGCAGACCATGCATCAATAGTATTTTCAATGTGGACATACATCTCATCATTAACTGAAGATTTGATGAGTGCTAATGCTTTGGCATTTTTAATTTCCCATTTTGCTAGTGTGGTTGCATCCATAGGTTTATTTGTCTTAGTATCTTCATTACATATATCATGCCAAAGTTCATTATAAATGAGAGTTCTTTCAATGAGACGTTTCCATGTCTTGTATGATTTTGTGCCTTCAAGTTTATCGGATTCAGAGAACAAATTAATTAACTTCGACATTGTAGTGTTGAATCTTCGCACCAAAAAGAATCAAGAAAAAGATATCAAGATGAGCAACACACCACACACATCACACAAAAAACGATCTATTGAGGCTTGGCCTTGACCCTCATATAGTCATTGAAGCAAGAGAAAAATGACTAAGCTTTGCACTTGGCTCTAGTCAAATTCCAGGTAACTTTCAAAACTTTACTTCTTACAATGCTCTTGCAAATTTTGGTAAAAAAAAAATCACCCCCCCTCAAAGTAAAAATACTTTGAGTTACAAAAATTTGTTACCCCCAAAAAAATTTTGATATCAACGAGAGAGCATTTGATGCTCAAACTGATGGTGATCGAGATGGACACTTCTGTTGCTTCTGGTCGATGACAGGTTTTGGTATGTTAGATATTTTTCCTTTGAAAAAACTCTGCACTGCTCTTCTTTGCCTTTAAATTTATCAATATTCGCACTGCCAACTCTCTCTCGCTTTTTTCTATTCATCTCTATTATAAGAGTGGAAATTGTACATTTTACTCAAGAAACGGATTCATCAAGACATGAATTGGATGGAAATGATAATGTATTGTCTCCACCATTGTTTGCACAGACAATGGCGGAAAGATTCGCTCAGGCTAGTGCAGTTGACAAAGTTTCATCCAACAGATGGCAGTCTAGATGACCTTTAAGTGATGAACATAATTCTGTGGGCTTAGTGAGGGCAATGAAATTGGTTGAAGAGATAAAACCCGAGCTAATGTAGAGTTGAATAACTACAATGAAAATGAGTATAGTTTTGATGATTGCGGAAAAAATAATTACAGGGACACTCCTGCTGAAGATGGATCATTCACATCCCACTCGCCATAATTTTGGTAGTGGTCGACCCTTCTCTTGCAATTAATTTTACAAAATCAAAACAACATACACCTTGTACTGGATTTAGTTATGAAGTACGAATTGGTGGAGTGAATAACTCTTTATGGTTTTGCACCAGTCGATAAAGGACTACACATGCATACAATAATGGTTGTCTTGTAATAATGGTTGATATTCAATCAATCAGTAGCCTAGCAGTCATCGATTCCGTCAATTGATGGTCAATCGAGAATAGATTTGCACCAGTCAAGAATACATTTGACATCGGAATTTCTTTCGGATGAAAATTGTTCTCTACTATACAGGAGGAGGAGGAAATGGAAAAAGTGATAAGCCCATTTTTTTTTTTATAAATTCAAGGACGGAAATGCATGAACTAACATTCAAAAGTCTCGGACACCCAAGCAGAATTGTGCCTTAATTCGCTGACAATGAAATCAGTTACAAAGGGAGCAATAGTTTCCTGAGCATGGACATCATTTCACAATGTGCGCGTAGGACATAAGTTTTTATTGGGGAAATCGGGGTTAAAACCAGTAATTCAACAATTAAATTGCAGAGACAATAAAGAATGATTTAAAAAAAAAAGTATTTCCCTTTCTTTAAAAAATGAACCATTAACTGACCAATTTTATTGACAGAGTGCGCCGAGGTTTTTCCTTGGCCTGTAGAGATGGAATCACCTTCTCACATCAGCTAATCTCCTCCTCACATCAGCTGCATTACTGGAGCTCTGATACCACAATAATGGCAGAAGTTTCCTCAAACACACACTTTTATTAAATAGGAAAAGAAATTACATATGAGAATTTGCAAGAGTTTACACCCGAACACTCCAACACTCTTGCAATGAGTTATATATAAGCTAAATGTCCTAACAAAATCTAGTTATGGATCACTTATTAAATAAACAAGTGTCCATTTACAATAAATTCTATCTTAACAATCTTCTAACTATACTCCTAATTTAGAGCCCAAGATACGACACCTTTCTAGAGTCATATCTTTCACAACAATACTCTATTTCTAAATGTCTCCATTTATTAATCAAATATTCTAGATTATTAATTTAATATTCTAAATTAATAATTATTTTATCCTAACTTTTTAAACTATGATATTTGTATTTTGGATCATCTAACATAGCAATCAGTGGGATCAAATTCTACCCCAAGCAGAGTTTGCATATAACGACTCACCGAATAGGAGTGTTGGTAAGAGTCCACTCCATAGAGTATATGGGATGCGTTGAAGAGGAATTTAAGAATTGAGAGATTTGGGATGAGATGAATTTTGAAGTGCGGGAGTAGAGGACTTTGCTACAGAAATGAAGAAGTTGCATGATCATATCAAAGGACAGCTACAGAATAGCAGCTAGAAATATAAGAACAGAGTAGACCAGAGGAGAAGAGAGGTGAATTTTGAAATTGGAGATAAAGTCTTACCACACCTGAGGAAGGAAAGATTTTCGAAGGGGAAATATGACAAGTTGAAGATGAAGAATATAGGAACTTGTAAGATCCTTATAAAATTCTCTACAAATGATTATGAGATTGAACTGCCAAAGGACATTGGAATATCGCCAATATTCAATGTAGCGGAATTATACCCTTACAGGATGGATAATACAAAAGGGACATATGATCGAGAGGAGATTTAGTGGAAGCGATAGATGCCCATAGCAGAGAAGCTGTGGATAGAGAATATTTTGGACCAGAGGATTGATGAAAATACCAAGAGAAAAGTTTATTATGAGTATATGGTTAAGTGGAAAGATCATCCAGCAGAAGATGCAAGTTGGATAATTGAAACTGAAATCTATAAACATGGAAAGACAGTGGAGGAGCTCATGGACAGGAGTCCATGAATATTTTTGTCCAGAGGAGTATGATGCAGGAGCATAGCCATCAACATTCAATGAGGCCAAGTGGAGGACAACTCAGCATCCATCGTGCACATTCAAATTGGTTTTGGATTCCAAGGAGAGTGCGTCACTTTAATGTTTTGAAAATATTGTAATTAAAGGCCCGTAATATTTTGAGGCATAAGCCATTGTAAACAATATTGGAGATTGTAATTTATTTAATGCCCAAAGGATTTTACATATTTGGGGCATCGACTCATATCTATATTGTAAATGCTCATTTATTTGTAATAATCTTAGTGGTAGAATGCTTTAATTATGATGTGAAAGCACTAGAGTAGTCGGAAGGAAAGCTCGAGAAGCCCCTCCATGTATAAATGTATGTCATCTATGCCCAAAAGAGGTTGTTGAAGATTATTGTATTTGTTGTTGAAATCATTGTGATTACTGCAGAGAAAGAGAGAAGTTGAGAGTTGCGGGAACTCTTGTAAATGTTTTCCTGAAGGATTATAATAGAGGAGATTTACTTCACATGTCTGAGTTTTCTTATCCCTAAGGTATTTGGGTAATTTTATGTTATCTATTTTTTGTGTTTATATGTGTGTGTGTGTATTTCATCATTGAATTAATGAACCTTTGATGTTCTATAAGTTTCAAGTGTATCTCTTATGAATTCCTCGTGCAAGGAGTGCACAGTGGCCACGCAAGGAGTGCGAAGGCATAGTCATTTACAAACTCGATAGCTCATGAGAGATAGACTGAATTTTGTAGAGTGAGTGCAAGGAGTGCACATATACTTGTTTGAGTATAAAAAGATCGAAGGATAGACTTGTGCAAGGAGTGCACAGGGCCAACACTTAGTGAAGTGTTGAGAGAGTCTCAAGGAGAGCAAGCGAAAAGAGTGTGCATGAGATTTTTTCTAAGTCTCAATCTCAGGAGAAGTAGCGCAAGGCGTATGCCAAGGTTTGAATCACTTAGAGTGACAAAGCTCGGGAAGAATAGCGAGCGAAGTTCCTTGGAGAAATGATTCATTTTGTTTGGAGGTTGAGTGAACGAGATCCGTTCGAGAGAAGCCGGATTTTTTCACAACCATCAGATCTGGAGAAGGTGCATGGATGTTAACCCTTTAACTCCTTCAGAATTTGTGAATTCGGTGTTCGAGAGGATTGTTGTGTGTTGTATTTAGAACTCCCAAATCTTGGAGCTCCGAAGTGCCGGAGTTCCTACTGGTTAAAGAGCTTAGCGCATGGTTTTGGCCCGAGGTCACGTGGATTTGTCCGCTAACATGATAAGACCCTCTCACATGTAAATTTTCACACAGGAAAAAGAGAAAAGGCATGTTGCTATAGTAGGAAATCCCCCCTATGGACTACACTAGGTTTCAACATGTAGGTAGATCTAACCATCTAAAAGTCTCCTACTTTTAATAACTACCTCGAATATACCCCACATTCACGCATGAAATACAAAGTTAAAAGATCTGGTAACTTTACCTTTTACTCTACGTCCAGTGTCGATCCTTTCGTGTTCGATAGCTCCACTAAATACAAGCCTCCTCCCAAGGTAGGCCTGCATTCACAAACATATAAACAAGGAAGTACAAACATGCATCTCATATATAAATCATGGATTAGATGTTAGAATAAAGCATAAATCAAACACACATATTTGAGACATCATATTTCAGGACAGAAAAAGTATTCCTTTTATTGATATCACAATGTTTACTTATAATGAGATCGGCGACTACTCCTCGAACCTAGTCCAGGCTCCTCTTCACCAAGCTCCAACTGCGCTTCCACGTATCTTTCTCCTCTCAACCTCTCTCCAGGGAATGGAATAGTCTTATGATGGAGGAAAAAGAAAAAAATGGGAAATTCTGGTACAAATCTCATAAGGTGGCTGCAAATTCTTGGGGCAAGGAGGGGATGTGAAACGGGCAGAGTTTCATTGTTATTATGCTTATATTTGGAATGAGACCCCAAAACCTCCTTTTATATGAAAAAATAATGGCTATTCGGTTGGGTGACGGGCTATAGGCGGTGGGACAGTTGGGAAACTACCCAATAGCCTGTAATCTTCAAAAATAGTGTTTTTAATAAGAGTTGCTCAGTGATGGCTTCGAAAAAATAGCAAGTAAGAGGGCCTAGTCCCAGGTATGCATGTATGGTGCAATTTAGGGTTATAACAGATCCCCCTAATGTGTGAGGTCAGAAGAGCATCTGATGGTTGAAATACATTACAAATATTCACCAATGTACGAAGCGAGTGAGCCAGGGACCAGAGTTTGGGAGGTGCCATCTACAAAAATAATGATTGTCTCACTGAGGCGGGCATACCCATGCTCAGGATGAAATAAATTATGGTTGGAAATCAAATAAAATACATATCCATGTCATATAACTATATAAAGTGTAGCTGCAAGAAATACACAGCAGATCTACATCTCAAAATCAAAGATATACATGTATAGTATCCATCTTCAAGAATCCAAAGACACTTGATGGTTGCAAATGAGGCCTTCAGAGCTTGAGAAACAACTTCAAGATCTCCAAAACTCAGGTAGGAGTGTAATGTGAGTGTACGAATTCACTACCCAGAGGTCTTCGACGGCTCCTCAAGAACAGACAAGAGGATCTCGGTGATCAGGTAGAGAACTTCATTGATTTCGAACAAGGACTTGATTGGACTTTCAGGATGGTCAAACATGAGGTCAAGAGACAAATTGCAGAAAGGACGATTCATTTTGGGTGAAATTCCCTTGGAAAATAACACGACAGATGATCAGACACAGGCAGCATGACATTGACATAAGTTCACGATGCAGGAGGCAACGCAAACTCTCCATGTGTTTGGAAGAATAACCAAACAGAGGAGGACACATCTCTATGTAGCGAGAACAACTTCCTAAGGTCATATTAAATCCCAAATCTTGATGAACAAATGGAAGGGTGTGATTTTTCCAAGGGCGACTCGTTGTGCTTCCATGAAGAGAAAATACTTTTCCCATCCTCTTTTTGGGGTATATTTGATTTTTTTATCTTTTTCAATATTTTTGAAGAGCTTGAAAAAGAATAAAAGAATGCTACGTTACAAGGGAGGAATGAGTGTCACAAGTGTACTAGTTCCAAGTGCAAGGAACACACTAATTCTTAGAGCAAGGAAACATGTGCAGGAAAAGGACACTCGGGAAAATTCCTCCATGGGTCAAGTTGTCAAGATGCAGAGGAAAAGTGCTACAAGGCTTGCATATAAGGCATGCTTCAAAGGTTCAGTTGAGAGAAACATGGAGCCAACATTAGGCCAAAGACACAGGGATGAAAATGTGATTAATAAGACACGTTGAAAACCCCTTTCAATGTAATTTTAACGAGCCCAGAGAAGGTAAGCTCGGTGGTTTTTCACTTTTAGAGAGTCTGAAAAAACATAAAAGAAGACTCCGTTGGGGTACCTTTTTCAAAGGTAGTCTAATCGGTTCAAAAAAGGGGTAAACTAACACTGAAAAGACGTCTATTCAAAACCATTTTAACGAGTGTGACAAAGACAAGATCACTCAACAATATTTTCAATTTCGAGGAGTCTGAAAAGAGATTAACTATGGACTCACATCCTTTTTCTAGATTTAGTCTCCTTAGCCCAAAAAAGTATAAACTTACTTAGGAGAACTCTCCTGGAAAGACGAATCTCCCGAGGTGTACCTTTTTCCTCCTTAATCTACAGGCTGGAAAAAGGGGTAAACTCATGCTAGTAGATGTTTTTCTGAACCAATTAACGAGTGTGAAAGAACAAGGTCACTCAACGATCTTTTCAATTTTAAGGAGTCTGAAAAGAGATTAAATATGGAGTCTGTAGGGGATGTTATTCTAGACTAGTTTAACAAGTGTGAAGGAACCAGGTCACTTGGCAATCTTTTCAATTTTAGGGAGTCTAAAAAGAGCTTAACTATGGACTCCGTGGGGGTTCCTTTTTCGTAAATTTAGTTCCTCGGGCCTAAAAAAGGGTTAAACTTATACCTAAGAATACTCTTCTGGAGAACCAAAGTTCCTAGAGTATACCTTTGTTCGTACAATTGACCATATAGACAGAAAAAGGGGTAAACTATCGCCAGATAGACGTGCCTTCAATTTTTAGTTTGGCGAGTGTGAAGGACAACAAGATCGCTCAACAATCTTTTCATGTTGAGAGAGTTTGAAAAGGGCTTAAAGACGAATCATTTTTTGGGAGTCCCGAGGGTGAGGCCAAGAGTGATTATGCATCAGACGTATAAGGCTCAATCTCATAATTAGGACAAGACTAACAAGGACTCCCAAGCCTAAAGTCATTAACGACGACATGGACACCAAAATGCAACCAGGATCTACCTAGGGCATCCATGTAGAGGTAGGCTCTACCACTAAATTACGACACTTCTAAAGAAACAATGACGGTTCTGTGTCGCAATTCGGTGGGATCAATCCTATGGCAAAGAGGAAAATACAACGATATGCACAAAGTGGAGGTGGAATCCTAACTTAAATGCAAAAAGTTGGAAAAATGACTTTTACCAAAGAATGTTTTAAAAATGACCCATCTCCCAAAATTTTTTCCAAACCAAAAGTGAAGTGTATCGTAACATCCAATGAGAAACTTAAAAACCATGTTAAATGATTTTCAAGCTAGAAAAAACGACAAAAGGGTTCGAAAAAGTGGCAAAAAAGGCCAAAAAAAGTCTATAAATAGAAGCCGCCAGCTCATTTTCACCATTGCAAGTTGAGAATTAACCAAAAAGCTAAAAAAGACCCATTTTCTAAAAGAGTTGATTCTGGGAGCTTCAGAGAATGAAAGAAACTTCTGCTCGAACCAAGTAAGTACAAACTAAACCCTCTTGCATTTTCATACTTCCTTTCTGCATTTATTTTGTTTTTTTGGGGGGTGCGCCCCTTAAAAAAAAAGGTGGCCCTACGTGTACATGGCCTGTCCAAGGACAGGTCGCATATGCCTGTGGGCAGAAAACAATCTGCCTGTGTGCATATGCGACTGTGTCCAATACAGCCCATGTACACCCTCAATAACATAGAAAAAATGAAAAGCAAGAGCTAACTCCCCCCATTAACTTGTCATGTAACAGGATGTATGTCCACTAGAGAGAGAGGGAGCACGAGGAAATTGATATCTTGGTCGATGAGGACCCTATAGCTATGGTCGCATTGAGACAATATGGGTTATGGAAGTTCTTTCGGTGTCCATTCATGAGGGCACAACTCAGGCTGTTGAATGCCTTGGTGGATTATTGGCACCCCGATATTGAGGCGTTTATGATTGAGGGGCAGTCGTTGACTCCAACGACTAAGGATATCTACTTTCTAATTGGCCTCTCGAGGAGAGGGGAACCATTCAACTTGTGTGCATTTCCCCCTAGGCCCCACAACTGTTGGTTGTGGAGCCTTATTATCTTCCTGATTTAGAGGTCTTTTACATTCAGCCGTATTTATACCCCATGAAGTATTTACACCCCAAAAGTATGTACACTCTTCCACACGGGGGAGTGTAGAGGGGGTACCCCCTCTGTGGGGTCTGGGGGCAAGCGGGCCCCCATCGAGCGTTCGGGGGTGAAGCCCCCGAAGCAAAAATTGCCTTGTAAAAGTATATTGTAATTTCATTGTAAATCTGGACCGTTCATTATAAGGTCACAGATCTAACGATAGAGATTATGTTAGGGTTTTTTGCCCTAGAATGCAACCCTCTTTTATGAGGGAAATGTATTGTGGCTATGTATGTTGGCGAGTATTGTATTCTGAGAGAGGAGACTGTGAGAGAAAGAAGAGGAAGTTACAACGGGTTTTGTTGTAGGTTGTATCCCTTCATTTTGCTAGATAATAATAAAGAAAGGACCTGGAAATTTCTCTGGTGGACGTAGCCCACACTGGGTGAACCACATAAATATGTGTGTCTCTTGTATTATGTATCTTCTATGTTTTGTTTCCGCATTTGTTTTATTTTATTGCTCCACAGTCCTATTTTTCTAACAACTGGTATCAAAGCATAAGGTAACTTGCAGGAAAAGAGGGTTCCTGGTTCGAGTGGGAGCAATGTTGGAAGATGGAAAGTTTAGGTTCGAGAAATTTAACGGCCAAAACTACCAGTTATGGAAGATGCAGATGGAAGATTATTTATATCATAAGGATCTATTCCTACCATTGAGTGGAGTAGCAAAGAATCCAACGGCCATGAAGGACGAAGAATGGGAGATTCTTGACAGAAAGGCTCTAGGAACGATACGGTTGAGCCTGGCAACGTCGGTGGCTTTCAATATCTCGAAAGAAAAGAAAACGAAGGGTTTGATGGACGCGTTGGCCAAATTGTATGAAAAACCCTTGGCGTCCAATAAGGTATTTCTAATAAAGAGATTATTTAATATGAAGATGTCAGAAGGTGGGTCTGTTGCAGATCATTTAAATGAATTTAATACGGTTACTAATCAACTAAGTTCTGTAAAAGTGGACTTTGATGATGAGGTTAGGGCTCT
>ML776617.1:508449-574565 GCA_009831015.1 Picea engelmannii
TGCTCAGTTTCAGTTGGTCTTCAAGAATGAAGATGAAGATGAGAAATTTGCCAGGTCCAAGAAGGTTCAGAGTCCATCATATACAGTAGCGGTGGAGTTGTTGAGATCAGTCTCCAAGTGGGAGATTGTTGGTTGTGGAGCCTAATTATCTTCTTGATTTAGAGGTCTTTTACTTTCAACCGTGTTTATACCCCATGAAGTATTTACACCCCAAAAGTATGTACACTCTTCCACACGGGGGAGTGCAGAGGGGGGGTACCCCCTCTGTGGGGTTCGGGGGGGCTATCCCTCTGGCTGGGGGGTCTGGGGGCAAGCGAGCCCCCAACGGAGGTTCGGGAGCGAATCCCCCGAAGCAAAAATTGCCTTGTAAAAGTATATTATAATTTCATTGTAAATCTGGATCGTTCATTATAAGGTCGCAAATCTAACGATAGAGATTATGTTAGGGTTTTTTGCCCTAGAAGGCAACCCTCTTTTATGAGGGAAATGTATTGTGGCTATGTATGTTGGTGAGTATTGTATTCTGAGAGAGGAGACTGTGAGAGAAAGAAGAGGAAGTTACAGCGAGTTTTGTTGTAGGTTGTATCCCTTCATTTTGCTGGATAATAATAAAGAAAGGACCTGGAAATTTCTCTGGTGGACATAGCCCACACTGGGTGAACCACGTAAATCTATGTCTCTCTTATATTGTGTATCTTCTATGTTTTGTTTCCGCATTTGTTTTATTTTATTGCTCCGCGGTCCTGTTTTTCTAACAACAAGATCGTCGAGCTGATCGGACTATATTGCAAGGCCAACACTAAGAAAGTAGGTTCTTAGCTGCCAATCCACAAGATTACCAACCTGCCACTAAAGGTGATAGTTTTACTTATTGGGCGGATCACTGGATCCGCGGCCTTACATCAAGATTCCTGGGCGCATATGCATTGTGCAGTGCAGTGCTTAAACGCACTATTATTCGACTAGAGCATGACCATGATTGACTGCATGAAGAGACAGCTCACCGAGTGTCGTGGGCGGAGTAACAAAAACTTCAGATTTGGTACCATTTTGTGTGCATTCTTCTTTGAGAGGGTACCCAGTCTTAGTCCACGAGAGACAGTGAGGGGGTGTGTCCATCAGTGTGTAGATGGGCAGCATTGTTGCCATGAAAGGGGGGAGGAAGGACCATAGAGGCATTCGATGATGCATTTTTCTATTGGTGGGCGCATCAGATTTCGACGATAGAGGACTACCCCTACACCAGGATCAACTTTTACAGGGATCCAGACATGCCCGTACCTCCTGGAGATGACCGAGGAGAGATGGGTATGTTTATTTTTAAAGTTATTTAATTTTTAGTTTCTTTTAAAATATATATCATTTTTATGTGAATCGGAGTATCTAACAACTATGTATCTGTTATGTACATATGTGGGACCGGTGTGTCCAGCATACTTCTTGAGGACTAGGCGGTGTCCTCTACCAGAGGTAGTACCAGCCTCAATCGTCGGACCAGCAGCAACGACAGCAGGGGGACCTCCAGCCAGAGAGGTTGAGAGAGTTTTGAGATGGGTGGAGCGGAACCTCACCGCACTCACTCGTGTGGTTCTCATGGCCAAGATCGAGGATCTCCCACCATCGATGCAGCCTCACGTAGTTGGGGTGCCACGGAGATAGTTCCAACTCTTCTGGCATTTGGCGAACGTCGTCGTTCACTATGGCAAGGCCAACATGCCTCGTGCTTAGCTAGGATGGAACACTTACATGGCGAGGGAACTCTTTTGTATATTTTTTAGGGCATAAGCCCTGTGATGTATGTTGGATATGTATTTTTTGAGGCACTTGCGCCCACCTATGTACTCTGAGACTTTTGATATATAATATTCGTATTTACATATTTTATGTCTTATGGATCACATTTTTTACAATGTATGTACATGTGTATGTGTGTGCTTCTTTTATGTGTGTGCAATATGCCAATCTAATACTTGATTAGCTAGAGTATCTTTCGTTTGATTCAATCTCCTAGGAACATGGATATACGTAATGTAATCAAAGCATCATTCTAAGAGACTTACCCTAAGTAATCGTCGGTGTAGGGTAGGATAAAAAATGTGGTAAACCCCATTTAACTGGGACACAACCAGCTGAGCATCTAAATAGACCCGGAGGTGAGAGATACCAAGAGACAAAGCATCACCAAGCAACTCTCTTATTGCGATGTACTCGGCGACATTGTTTGTGGTGTCACCTAAACAAATACCTCCAGAAGAAAGCAACTGGCCTTGAGGCGTGAAAATCACCCAAGTTGTGGAAGCATGCCTCTAAGTGTGTCGGCTAGCACCGTCTGTGAACCCCAAAAACACCTCTGATTCACTTGACATCTGCCACAGCAAAAAAGATGACATAAATAACGACACGTCCATAGGACAAAAAGACAAAAAACTAACTGTATAAGAACTATACATATGTAGAAGAAGTCACCCAAGGAGATGAACCTATGAGTAATACTTCTTGAGGTAGAGCCCATTTCTAGGCTCCGCCAAATATTTTCCCTCACAGTGAACCAGATGATAAGCGCCCTTCTTTAAGACTTCCTTCACAATGAAAAGTCTGAACCACATGGGTTTGAAATTGCCTGCTCCCAGGGGATCCTAATCTTGGTTGTAGACTAGGACAAGATCGTCTTCAAAGAAAATCTAAGGACGAACAGACTGATCATGTTGACACTTGACTCGTTTCTTGTGAGCCTCGTTAGCCAAGGCTACATCAAGGCATTGTTCATTGAGCTGCTCGAGATATAATAAGTGTTCCTCAAGCGGTTAAGTGTCTGGAAATAATTGTACTGCCAACTTTAGATATGGGAGCTGGCACTCTATTGGAAAGATTGTTTCCAGCCCGTAAACGAGTTGAAAAGGTGAGAAACTGGTGGCAGTCTTTACAGACGTTCGGTAGGCCCATAATGCCAAGTACAACATTAAATGTCAATTTGACTTGGCAGAATTGATCGTTAGCTGCATAATAGTCTTGAGGGCCTTATTCACAACTTCCACTTGACCATTCGCTTGTGGGTAGTAGGGTGATGAGTGCTCTTTCCTCAACCCAAGATTTGATGTTAACTCAGACATCATTTTGTTCTGAAAGTGACTGCCATGGTCAGTGACAATCTCCCCCGGGATGTCGAACCTTGCTACTATCTGGTTAAAAATAAAGAGAGTTGTGGTTTCTCCATCATTATTGAACATTGGCATAACCTCGACCCACTTTGTGAAGTAGTCTACCGCTACGATGATATAACGATGCCCCCTCGCTGAAGCTGGTTGAAATGTAGTGTAATCAATCCCCCACTTGGTGAAGGGACCAACTGTAATGACGGGAAACATGGGAGCGGAGTGTGCCCTCATCTTTCAAGAGAAGATATGACATGGGTGGAACTTCTTGAACGATTCAACGCAATCCTTGATTAACATTGGTCAAAAGTAATCGGCTCGTAAAATCTTTTGGGTTGTTTCTGACCTAGAAAAATGAGCACCACATGATCTAGTGTGGCAGCCATTAATAACGATTTCCTCTTCTTCATGAGTGAGACACCAATGAAGGATGCAATCTACACCTCGACGATACAAAGTGTCATCGAGTATGAGATAGTTCTTTGTCTGATGGTGTATACATCGATGTTCATCGCGAGAAGTAGAGGCGGGGCACTTCAAAGTCTAGAGATAGAATATTATATCTCCATACCAGGGGTCTGAAGATGAAATCAGAAAAATATCTCCTTTAATCAGTCATTCTCCAGGCGTAACATCACCTGATTCGACCGCAAGTTCCAAGATAAGTTCCGCAAAGACCAACGACTTTTTAGATTTCGCGAAAACAAAATCTAAGTCAAATTCCTGGAGGATAACAATCCATCTACTGATCTTTCCATCGATTACACGTCGTGTCAACATGTATTGAAATGGATTCACAACGGCAATGACGGTGTTCTTACGAAGCAGAGTATAATGACGGAACCATTGGACAACATGAATTGTTGCCAATGCAATATTATCAACGTGGGAGTAGTTGAGTTATGGTCCAACCAGGCCTTGGCTCAGGTAATAAATCACATGCTCTTCAAGCAGATCATCCTCTTGAACCAAGACCATACCAATGGTCGACTCTGCGACGACCAAGTACAATAAGAAATCTTTATTGTAATTGGGTGGCCAAAGCAGAGGGGCAGACATGAGGGCGCATTTCAACGCGTCGAAAGAGCATTGAGAAGCTTCATCCCAATAGAAAGGAACATCCTTTTTCAGTAAACGCATGAACCCTTTAGTGATCTCGGCATAGTTTGCGATAAAACACCGAAGAAATTTGGATTTTCCCTATAAACTCTGAAGCTAAGGGACTGTGCACGGGGGAGGTAATTGAACTATCGCCTCAACCTTTAGAGGATCGGCCATGATCCCTGTTGTTGAAACTATGAAACCTAAAAGACGACCTGACATCACGCAAAAACTGCATTTGTTGGGATTCAAGCGAATCCGATAGTAGCGACATCGCTCAAAGATAAGTCAGAGGTGTGTGGGATGATCATCTCTCTTACAAGATCATGATGCTAAATCATCGAGATAAGCCTCAATTATATGTTTGAGATCATGGAAAGCAAAATACATGGCCCGCTAAAAGGTGTCTCCAACATTCTTCAGGACAAAAGGAATCTTTCGATAAGCAAATGTACCCCATGGATAGATAAAAGTTGTTTTATGCTACTCTTTAGGCTTAATCTATATCTGATTGTATCCCAAAAAAACTTCCATGAAAGAAAATACCTCACATCCTGCGCATTCATCGACAATATGGTCAATGAATGGGATGGGGAAATTATCCTTTGGACAGGCCTTGTTCAAATCACAGAAGTCCATACATACGTGAATCGTACCCTACTTTTTGTTGACCGGAACGGGATTTGACACCCATTGCGTCAACTGAATGGGGTAGATGAAACCGGCTTTGAGCAGTTTCTCTACTTCAACCTTAATAGTTTATGCTTTCCGAGGATTCACCAAACGAAGCTTCTGTCAGACTGGCTTGGCGTCAGAGTAAGTCATTATCTCATGTTCGACGATTCTTGGATTGATGCCTGGCATTTCCTTGTAAGACCAAGAAAAAACGTCGCGGAATTACTTAAATAAATATGTATAGATCTTAATCTCTTCGAGGGAGCAGTCTTCTCTGACGAAGACGTTCTCCACAACGCCAGGGGTTTTGGAGATGTCAATAGGTATCATTTCAGCGATGGTTTCCATATTACCCTCGGCATAAACTGTGTGAGTAGACAGAGGATTAATAGGACAAGACCTATCTCCAGTCATAGTCAACACAAATTATCTTGCCTCTATTCTTCCTAACTCCGGGAGAAAATAAGATCTGTGATGGAGATCATCCCAGGGTCTGTCTAGACCAGTCAATGCCTCTATATTCACCTCATCAGAGGGTAGACCAAGTCTAAGGAATCAGTAGTGGTGAGGGAACCTTGAGCCCAAATAGGCTCTAGAACTGGATCTAACTCCTATGCAAGAGTTGGATCGGGGTCAGCTGAAGCTTGTTGGACAATACATTATGCAACTTTTGTTGTGGACAAGGGCATGTCCATGCCATGATTCCCTGTCCCTTCCATCGTGGTTGATGGGGAAGGAAGAGTCCATGAATCATTAAACTAAGTCGTACGAAACGACGTCACTTGGAAAATTTCATCCCTAGGCTAGTCGGGGATAGTCGATATGAGCTTGACATCGTTGGAAGGAGGTGGGTAATCGAAAGTACCCATCATAGGTGGACACAAAACAACCCCTACGTTGACGACGTTGGGTTGTGGGGTATCAATCATTGGGACCGTGGATGTCCCCGATGAAGGGTCGGGACAAGAGAAGGACAATTGATCAATGGATACGATTTGGCCCTCGTGTGGAAACAACAAGACCCGAAAAACTATGGAAACCACTGCATGCATAGCATAGGTTCAACTCCTTCCTAACATAAGGTTGTAGTCGAGAGGCGCATCGACCACTTCAACTTCGACCGACACAATCTTCCCTTCTAACTGGATCGAGAAAGAAGGGATGATAGCATGCGATCTGAAAGAATGACCATCGAAAGCATTAAGAAGAGTAGGTGACGGAGACAAAACGGGTTGGTCAATGGCCTTCCAACATGCCAACGACATCACGCATGTCGACGCACCCTCATCAACCACTGTGCGGAAAATATTCCAGGTAAAACTTTTTGTGGTGTAATCCACTACTATCTGAAACACAACGTGGTATGGGAGGTGAGGTTTTAAGTGAGTTGTATCAAGCATGATCGTTCCCAGATTACAAGTCTTGACATATCCTAAGGCAACTAACAAATCCTTTCTCTGCGAAGGGAAACTCTGGAGGACCTCCAAAGCAGACATCGCGCAAGGGGTTTGTGACAAATCCTCCACCACAAAGTAGTTTTAGGTGGCCCTTGCATTTGGATTGTGATAATCTTTCTTGAACACCCCTTTCAGGATGCGTGTCATTGTTTCGCCCAACATCTTCTTGATCTGGAGAGGAACATAAGGGTTTATGGATTCCTTCCCTTTTCAGCAGTGTTTGGCATTCCGTAATCGTGTTCCCTAGTTTCTATGTAAGCATCACCTTTCAACATATAAACGTTTGAGGCCGAGGGATTACTAGAAGATGGAGGGGGTCCCTGAATGCCCCCATCTGTGCTTGAAGAGGCTTGATTGAAATTTTTCCCATAAGGAAACGGGTTCGTTAACACAGCAGGATGTTGTTGTGCCAATAACTTCTTGGCCTCCGCAAGTCGAGGGCATGGGTGAGTCGGGTGGTCTTTCGTGCAAAGGTTACACAAATACTTCGACTTTATTTTCTATGTGTTTCCCCCGCCAACATTGTTGGTGGGTTTCTTATCCCCCTTACCCTTTTTGTTTCTTTGTTTTTTCTTTCCGTCAAGCTACTAGTTGGCCTTCGGGTTCGTCGACTGCACATTGTGTACGTCCAACGTTTGAGCAGGGGGAGCAGCCGAACTAGAGGTTTGGATGGTCGTTTTTGTTGTATCAACAATTATTGTAATTGATTTGACAACTGATCAGTGGGCTTTGCTTGTGTTGAACCAACTATACCATCGGCATGTGGTCCAGTCTTCTGTCTGGACTTGTCAAGGATAGACCATGGCGCATCTAGAAAAACTTCGTAGAGTAAACCAGACTAAAAGTATATCAGTTCAAGCTATTGAGCTCTCATTATCGCCTCTTCCTCGGAAAACACTCCCGACGTTGCAACATCCTTGGATAAATAAGGTACCAAAGACTTAAGGAACCACTCATGCAAGAAATCCGATGGGACATGTACTTTTATCAAACTCTTCTGACACCACCATTCTCAGATGTGATCCGTGATATGGTCAGCCTTTTTTTTCTCAAATTTGGCCAGCAATTCGGTGACAGCATTGTATCTCACAAGTAATTGGAAATGGTTTAGGAAAACCATTGACAATTCGCCAAAATTAGAGTATCTTGAGCGGTCTAGCTCTATGTACCATTTCACAGCACTCTCGATAAGAGTGCATTGAAACAGACGCAACTGTACGAAGTCATCTCGCAATGATTTCGAAAAGCATCGTAGGTGAAAAGTAGTCACGTGATCGCTTGGATATTCGTTAGGCTTACCTTCTAACTTTGGAATTTCCTAGGGCAACTTCTTCGGCATGGGAGGCCAACACAGATCATGACAGATTGGGTCGTTTAACAATCTTGACAAGTCTAGAAAACGTAACGTTGCCAAAAAGGGTAGCTTGGGTTGTTGACTATGTACAGGAAGAAAGGAGCATGGATTTTGACGGGCACCAGGCTGCCAGGAAAAGTTGGGTTGCTAGCTAGCGTTATGGTAAATACCATGGCCTTGGCCAGCGAACAGATACTGCGTTTGTTGGGAACTCATCGGTTGATTCTCGTAATTGGACATTGAGGGCTAGGCAGGGATTGCTCCCTATGTTGTGTTCCAAATATTCTGGAAAGGGTTGCCCCATGTCGATCCAACGGGAATAGGTACCGAGCCTTGCCCAGTGTTCCATTAACCATGGAAAAGGTTTCCCCCGTTCGGCATCCCTGACAAGGGAACTGATCCCTGCCACGGATTCTAGAGTCCTTGTGAGGAAAATATTCATGTGTTTTCCCCCTGTGTAGGAATAGTACCCTGCATAGGATTTTGTTGTCCAAAACCAGGGTTTCCCCTAGCCGAGATGGCAGTTGATGAGAAAGTGTTATTACCAAATGCGTCGAACAAAGAGAACAGCATAGAACCCACCGGCGTGGTGTAGGAAGAAGTTCCTAGACTACCTGCTCCAAACAAGTTGTAGTTCATGTTCGGCCCGACGGGTTGCTAGGGAGCAGCGTCGAGCGAGGGGAACGAAGGAGGTATATGACCTTCGTCGTAAGGTAAAGCGTTATAGGGGCTGAGGTTCCCCCCATGGACCATTGCAAAGGATCATTTTAGATCCCTGCTCCCAGACCCATGGTCTGTAGGGTGGAGTAGGAGAGGACAAAGTGTGTATCAAAGTCGGGCATCTCGTATGAAAACAGAGGGCACGTCGCACTCTGGGTGAACGAAGCAGTGATCGCCACCATAGATGGAATCGGCCCAGTGCCCGAAGTAGAGGCGGTCGATACCATGGTGGTCTGGACCGGTGAAGGTGGGTTAGGAGGCGGAATGCCCCAGTGGTGGCAGCCGTTGAGGGAGTGTGAGGACTCGAAGAAGTAGCAACATTTTCTTCCATCGATGCTTGCAGAAATATCTGATGCTCGTGATTTGTTACCCTTGTAGGGGAAATTTGTATCAAAAGTGGTGTCAACAAGTCAGTGATCGGAGGGTTATAATTCCTAAGAGCTTCTGCTCCAAGGTCAAAAATAGTTGGTTCCTCTAGATTTGAGTGTTCTCCTCTCGGGGATGGCTCAGGTACAGTTTCTTGCGGCCCATTCGCCTCAAATGACCCTTGTTTTTCTAGTCTTCGCCGTAATGGTGGCGGTGGTGGCTCCAATGAAACTGGTGACAGGCCCTGAAGTCTTCGCGACTGACAGATCTCCTAATCTTCCACTTTGTGAAAAGATCAGTGACATTGTAAGGCTTTTACTAATGTTGAGAACCAACACACACTAGAAAAGTTCCTATGAGACAAAGCAAGCAAACCACTAACTAGTGTGAAGAACAGTTATGCCAACCAACACTAGAGAAACTTATCGGTGCAAGTGCAGTTCGAATACGAAAGCACCCTCCAGGTATACTCTGCAAATTGTGGCTCGACATCTTCCCTAGGTACCGCGGTATACCCCTGTAGTCACCTTTGTAAGTCACTAGAATAAAGGCAACTAGGTTTCCAGCTCGTGAACAGTCACCAGGAAGGTATAGTTGAAAGTCGGGTGGACAGTAATGAGTTGGGTATCAATCCTGAAACCTATCGAGGGTATCGAAACAAAGTGGTCCGGAAGACAACTGAGGACCTCGAATGGATTCAAGATGCATGAAGCTTTATGGCAAATGTGACCGACATAATCCCACGACAAGTCCTCTATATGCGTTCCCTACTATGCTTGGTCTGGCTTTGGAGGGTTTATCTCCACTACCTTTCCACACACAACCTCGTGTTTAGCCCCTGTGTTAGAGGGGGGTCCCGGATAACTTTCACGTTTACTGGACTTTTTACACTCCCTAGCACTGAATACAATGTTTTTTTTATAAGCCTTGAAGAGTTTCCTCTCCAACCTTAATCAAGGCTCTAGCCTAGACTAATTGATTGACCCTACAAACATAAAGTCTAGTTGATTTTAAATTAGCGTTAATTTTAAGTGGATTGTCTTAAGTCAAGGAAATGGAAATGAAACTAGTGGTGTGTTTTGAGAGACGAAGGAGAAATAAACGAACTGAAAGCAAAATTACTTATATTTGACAAATAAAGATTTGCAATTTTAACTCTTTAACCAACTTTTCGTAACTACCTTTTTCTAATATCTTTTAAAGGAAAACCTAAAACAAAATTTCGCTTGACTACGAGCTACTTAATGTTCTAATCATTTAGTAAAGAACTTAAGAAAATAACTTTTTTTTCCTAACAAGTAAAACAACTAACCTAACTACTTAACCAAACTAAGAAATGAAATCTTTTTCTGCTTTTATGCTTCAAACAAGAAACTTGAAATAAATTCTTTTTCTTTTTCTTTAAAGCAAGCGAAAGGGGAAAAAGTAAAAAACAAGACAAGACCAAAAACTGACTTATAGCCTACTGCGGATCGCAGGGAGTCACTGACGACACCAAACAGGTTGATCGAAGACTCTCAGACTCGTCTAAAACCCTTTCAAAGAAAACACAAGAAATATTTAAAAGAATAAGAAAACTGACGTCAAACCCAGGCTACGACTGTAACAACAGAGACATTGTACTTGATCAAAAAAACCCTGAGAAGTATGACTTCAATCAAGGAAGAGGTTGATTGCCTCTCCTTAAAGAAAAAACTTCTTGACACAGGCACGCTACTAACACTTAAGCAGCCTGTGTGTGTACGTGGGTTGTCTAAAAGAAGGGTGTGTATGTATGCGTGCAGACCCACTGCAGGTCGCGTACACCTCTGTAACTTCTCAAAAAAATAAAACAAGCAGGTTGGATGAATGGGTAGGGAGAGTTGGTATGGCACCAATAAGTGACCATAATCCCTTAAAGACTCAACAATTTACAGAAACTCAAAAAAGGTAGTAAAACCAATTAAAACACCCAAAAAATATCCCCTAAAACCCTAGAGGTTTCCCCAGTATGGTCTCCAGTTCTGCTATAGCGGGAAAACCCCCCTATGGACTACACTAGGGTTCAACATGTAGGCAGATATAACGATCTAAAAGTATCCTACTTTTAATAACTACCCCGAATATACCCCACATTCATGCATGAAATACAAAGTGAAAAGATCTGGTAACTTTACCTTTTATTCCGCGTCCGGTGTCGATCCTTTCGCGTTCGATAGCTCCGTTGACTACAAGCCTCCTCCCAAGGCTGGCCTGCATTCACAAACAGATAAATAGGGAACTACAAACATGCATCTCATATATAAATCATGGGTTAGATGTTATAATAAAGCATAAATCAAACACAAAGATTTGAGACATCATATTTCGGGAGAGAAAAAATATTCCTTTTATTGATATCACAATGTTTACTTACAATGAGATCAACGAATGCTCCTCGAACCTGGTCTAGGCTCCTCTTCACCAAGCTCCAATTGTGCTTCCACATATCTTTCTCCTCTCAACCTCTCTCTAGGGAATGGAATAGGCTTATGATGGAAGACATTGTCAAGAATAGGAAATTCTGGTACAAATCTCACAAGGTGGCTACAAATTCTTGGGGCAAGGAGGGGATGTGAAACAGGTAGAGTTTCATTGTTCTTATGCTTATATTTGGAATGAGACCCCAACACCTCCTTTTATATGTAAAAATGATGGTTATTCGGTTGGGTGACGGGCTATAGGCGGTGGCACAGTTGGGAAACTACCTAATAGCCCGTAACCTCAATGAATTCCTTGCAAATTTTTAATTTTTGCAAATTTTGCAAGTATACGCAGGTTGTAGTGGTGCATATAGCGTACATACGTGGGAATTAATGGTGCAACTTTCATACATACGCGGGAAGTAATGGTGCAAGGCACGTACATCTTCAAAAATAGTGGTTTTAAGAAGAGTTGCTCAGTGATGGCTTGGCAAAAATAGCAAGTAAGAGGGCCTGATGTCAGGTATGCATGTATGGTGAAATTTAGGTTTATAACACCTATGGTAGAGTATTTCAAGGGTTCAGTAAGAGCCCCAGAGCTAATTCATCTCCCTTAAGTGAACGATCCTAGATCGGGAGGCCACACGAACCCAGGAGTGGTGTGGTTTTTCATCAATAACCCAGTCGTTGATTTGGTTAAGTGCCTAGATAAGGTGTGTGGGTGGTTTCCCTCGATCATAGGTCGAGGTCATATGTAAAGTGGTGATGAGTTAAAGTTCCAAATGGGATAAATCCTGGTCATAGGTCGCGATCACCTAGTGAAATAAAAAGGATGCCTTCCGGGCTAGTGTATAAAACATGTCTTGCACCTTTTGTATCGAGACATTGGTTACATCAGTTGTTCCTATGGTAAAAATGGGTTATGGATTAAGCACTTATCCGCCATTTTCGATACAGGAAATGCACCAAAGAGGCATTGAAAGCTCAAATTTGATATTTTGAAATACTAAGGATGCATTGAAAAGACTTATGAATAATTTATAAATTAAATGACAAAAGAAGAACCTTATTAAATAAAAATTTAGAGTTTAAATCTGATTAACGCCTCAGGGTCAAGGTTTTTCTCAAAGAACGGTTACAACAATAGCAAATAGAATTAAGCACCCAACCATTCCACTGTAGCTACAAGAATGATTGCACGTAAAGGGATAAATGATGAACGACTTACAAGGGATTTGAAGTCTTTTAAAATTAAAATCAACTAATAATAACAACAGAAAATTCAGCATTAGTGTTAATTAAATGAAGAGGTGCAATGTTTCATTATTAAAAAGACACAATGGTTCAATGTCATACATGTTGGAAGAATATATAAAACAAAAGGGCTTGGTGAAAAGAAGGTGTCTCTGTGGTATAATTCAAAAGATAAAAACACAGATAGAGTCCAAGGAAGAACTTGAAACATTCACATGAAGTGAGGGTGGAAGGGAGGAGCAAGGGAGAATTAGAGTCCTTTACAGGTTGAAGCCTGAAATAGGGAGTTGCAACTTCCTCAAGTTGGTGCTTGAAAACAAGAGGATTGGAGTCCTCTACATGTTGGAGCATGATCTGCAGGGAGTTTTTTCTTCATCAAATTGGTGATTGGAAACAAGGGATTGGTGTCTCCTTGAGTTGGTTCTCAAAAGAAGAGAGATTGGTGTCTCTTACAAACTATAACTTGTAAATGAAATACAATTTTTATGATTGTTACATTTAAAATTCAGAGTTTTGTACATTCTTATTAATAAATTGTTATAAATTAATAAAGAATTAATTTAATTTGAGAAAAATAAGAAATATTATTCACCCCCCCTCTCATTATTGAACAACATTGCAACAGGCTGCTCAAGCCTCAAAAATCCCAATGTAATGGTACCACAAATGGGAAGCTACACTTCCATTCCATGAAAAATAATTTAATATTGTTAGCCTTAATAATTATGAAGAGAAAATTTAAGTTTTAATGAGCACACTAAGGCATAAAACCCTATGTTGGTGGGACAAACAAAACTCTTCACCCATAAACTTTGCAAATGTTGAATGGGCCTAATAGTTAAAAACATGTGTTTCTATTATAATATTAAAGGGGGCATATATCAGGTTAATGTATATGATATGAACCTAAAGGGGACATATATGGGGTTAAATTTACATGTAATGGCTAAATTTATATGTAATAGTGGTCGGCCTAATAATAAAGGGGTCACATGTGCAATGAGTGAATAGGTATATATAGAGATCACATAGTCATTATCAAGAACATATGATTTGGATGTATGAATGTATTGGAGTATTTGGAGGAGGTTCTCCTATTCTTTTAGAAGTTATTGTATAACTCATCTCACTTATCTATCTTGGAATTGTGCTCCATGCTCACGTTGATGTACATGGTGTGTACTTGTGGTTTGTTATGATATCTTAAAAACCAGAAATACATGGTATGTACTTCTACTTGCTAACAATATTTTCAAAATATATTCAAATGTCTTATCGTGATGTTTCAAGGACATATAAGACATATTATAGCATATTTACCTCATGCATATCAAATTACACCCATAAGTCAAACCAATATACCAGTACCGATTGTAGCCCACGCCACTAAAACCTAAAATCAAAGCAAAACTCAACAAACTACTATAAAGTGGATATAGTTATTAATTAATAAAAGTGAATCAACCAATCTTATCATCTTAGCATAGCATAGACACAAATGGATTCACCTGTGAATGGATTTTCGAGACATCAACAATGCAATGATTTGAAATCACTTCCCCAATTCATTCACAAAATAAATCCTTTGGCACATCCAAGGACAAGAATGTGACTCCTCCATAGAGAGATTTGTAGGATACCACTCAAGCAAACGTAGAAGAAGGGATGAAAATAAGTTTAAAAAGATTTAAATTCATTAACAAAACATAGTAAAAGAAAAAGAGAGCAACAATAAATCACATTTCAAAGATGACAAGGAAGCTTTAAATGGTTTCAAATTCTATTTCTTCTTGTTTTGTTTTTGCACATTTTGAAGATGACAAGGAAGCTTTAAATGGCTTCAAATTCTATCTCTTCTTGTTTTGTTTTTTCCTCCTTTTAAATAGATAATGGTTATATTTTAAAAAAATATGGGAGTATGATCTCTTACCTCTAATAAAACATACACTCTTAATTTGATATTTGGATATAAAAATGGTTTATTTGTATTTACCTTTGTATAAAAACTCTTAATATAAAATATCCACCCATCTCTCGAAAAATATTTTAAAATGTCCACCAATAACATAGAAATCCTTCAATCCTCCACTTAGTGAATTTGAGAATTCTCTCATCATTCATGACAAAACATTGTTTCATAAAACCCTCCTCTACTTCAATTTTTCAAATAATGAACTCATGAAGGTTGCAACAATTTTTCATAACATGCTTAAAAAAAAAATAATCTTTCTTAATATGATTTTCGATGAAATTATATAGAAAATTTCCCATCAAATTTAGATCTTATACAAATATTGTAAAACCCTCCTTATTGTTGTTATAAATTTCAGTTTATTGTTGTAATATTCTACTGATTTTTTACTCAAGACTTTCGTCAAACAGTTTGTTGGTATACCCAATTTCACTGTAAAAACCCTTTTTTATTGTTGTTGTTTTGTTTATGTGTTTGTTGGTTGGTTTTCCCCATGTATTTTTCAATGGATAATTGAGGTTTTGATGCCAAATAGAGTTTTCATATTGCATGCAAATTAGGACAAAAAAATTACAAATGGAAATATCTTAACTAAAGCACCACAATAGAAAATGAACACCACAAAACTTATCTGATTTTTATTATAATTCTAACGTGTTACATATGCTAGGCAATATAAAGGTTCAGATCAACCTCTAAAAACTGAATACAACCCCCATAGTAAAAAATCAGTCTCCTCAATTTGAGCATAGCCCCTCCATAATAAAACTCGGCCCCTAATACTAGAAATCAGACTCTCCACAGAAAATGGTGGCCTCACAAAAGAGTACAGCCTTCTCTCCAAATAAATTCGGCCTCTACTAGATGAATACAGACTCCCTAGGAAGATGGCACCCCCACACAAGAGATTGGACTTTGCAAGAGTATAGTTTGCCCCCCTCTAAGGAAAACACGGTTTGCACAAGAGAAACACAGCCTCTACAAGAGAAACTCGACCTCCTTCAAGAAACTCACCCCCCCACACAAAAGAACTCTACCAAGAGTTGTTACAAATAAAGAAATTGACTCCCTCAAAGCCCCATAAACCATGCAAGTTTGAAACTCTTCCTCCACTATGAAAAACTATAAGAAATATGAATGATTCCTCCTACCAATCAACTAGGGTGAAATATTTCACCATTGAAACCAATTCTCAAATATGGTTTTGTTGCAAAACCCTAAGCAAGACACAAGAGCTCTCTCCAAGACAATTTTAGTAAAATGATCAAGAATGATTAGAGAGATTGACCTCATCTCTCTTTTATTTCCACTTTCACCTTTTTTCTAACCCTTTACCTTTTTACCCTCACTGAATTAATTAAAGTGACTTTATAAGATTCATCTTTAATATTTTCCCAAAATCACTTTATAACACCTCTTTTTACTTAATTACTTAATGTCACTTTATAAACATTACCTTTTCCATCCAAAATGACATCAAATAATCAATTAATCTCCTTTTTCATCAACTATAGCCTACAGGGAATCAAATAGGATACTAAGTCATCCTCCAGGAGTAATCATTTGGAAAGGGACATTACAGTCCTCCCTTCTCGAGCAGTTGCAAATTAGGATGCTACAAAATATGTTCTCATTCCCACGTGGCAACCTCTACTAGAAAGTCTCTCCACCTGATAAGATACTCCCTGATCACTAGGCTCCTCAGTCTCCTCTCCATGACATCCAGAATCTCCTCAGGGATCAATATTAGTTGTCCCTCCTCATCTAGTGTGGGTAAATCTACTAAAGTGGTCACTTGTTTTCCTACTACCTTTTTTAGGAATGACACATGAAAAAAATCGTGCATCTTGCTCCCCTCTGGTAGCTTGAGCTCATAGGATACTTCCCCAAATCTTTGTAATACCCTGTATGGACCATAAAATTGGGGATTCAATTTTTTTTCTCTCTTCTTTAACGAAGACTGTATGTACGACTGCAACCTCAGAAATACCAAGTCTCCTACCTCAAAGTTGCACTCCCCCCTATCCCTGTCTGCATATATCTTCTACTGATTTTGTGTTGTCTGTAAGTTTTCCTTAAGGGCCTTAAGGATTTCTCGGTTCTCCTGTATCCTATCCTGGATTTGGGAGCCCTGTTGTTACACACAAAAATGCCACACTTAAGTACCTCACCCTAAGTGTTGCAAGTGTCATAAAAGTGTCACATACACTGACACCATGAAATAACATTTGTCACAGTCCCTAGTCAATGTGGAGGAGAAATATATTATATGAAGGTCAAAATACCATGTGCACATGAATTATTCATTAATATTCATAAAAATGAAATTAATTTAGTGTGAGAATCCACCTCAGATTTAGTTTCCTATTTTCAAGGAGAGGTTGACAATCTCATGGATGGTTCAGATATATTTCCTCCTTAAAATCCTTGAGAGATATTTTCTCCCTAAAATCCTTGAAGAGATATTTTCTCCCTAAAAATATTGGAGATCCCATTTTAGTGGATCTGATGAGTGATATTCTCTATGGTGGTTAAGCCTCCAAATCCTATATAATGAGGGATTTTCATGGAGAAGGGGAGAATGAAGGAATCTTTTGGGTATCAAACTTATGATCGTGGGAGCATCGTGCAAGGCTTGGACGAGGAGGACTTGGAGAAGTTGTTGCAACATCATCCATGATTGTAAGTATCTCTTTAAAGTTCTCATTAATATATGCTTGGCATATTCCCTTCTAGTTTGTGTATATTACATATGCTTGTCTATTATAGATGAATTTGTTTAATCCAATATGGTCCTTGTTTCTCTTTGTTGTCCATGGTTTTACATGTATCAAGTTGTGTGAAAGAGTTTGGACATCAAACTCGAATTGGAGCAGCGAGGACAAACATCGGAAATAGCTACGATCACCTTTTTATTCTTCTCTCTTGTTGGCTAGATAGACAAATATCAAAGGGATGTTGGTGTCCATTTGCATCTTTTTGTATTGCTATTAGGGGTCATTAATCCAAGGGAAGATCCACCTATCTGCAAGGGGATTATTCTGTAACAAAAATTGGCAACTCCATTGGGGAAGTACATTGACTTGTCTTTCCTTGGATCGTCTGAGATTTTTCCCACCTTTAGATCATTTTTATTGTTTGTTTTTTATCTATTTCTATTTCTTTTTTTCTCATTGACAATTTCACAAAGTTCTGGGAGTTCTGGGTAAATTTTTCTGATTTTTAGGCCTCTTTTTTGAGTTTATAGGAAGAGTATCACTCCCCTATAGTGTATATCATAGCGTTGATCTACAATCAGCGCTCCCCTACAGTGTATGTTAGAGTGCTAAAGTGCTCAGTGCCCTTGGAAATAGGAGCGTTGGTCTCCTTTTCTGGTGATTTCTGCCCTTTTCTGATCACTTTTTTTCAGTCTAATCTTGCAGAGCGTTTTGCTCAGAGAAATTTGAGCATCCTTGACTTTGTTTTGCTAAGAGTTAGCCATATAACATTCATTTTTGTTTATCCCTTGAGTTTGCAAATTTTTTCTTAGTTGTGGTCCCCTGGGTTAACAAGATCCCTTGGTTCTTTTTTCCTTTTGATTTTATTTGATCTTCATCTCGTAAAGCTTTCAGATTGCTTGATTATTTAGGATTGTTCATCAACTAAGGTTTGCAAAGTTTGCTTGGTTTTGAGCCTTCTTGTCTTCATTCGAAACATCTCGTTTTTCGGATGATTAGGACTCTTATGACAACCTATATTGATTTTTGTTTTCTTGCTACTCATCGTTTGAGGATTTTCATGAGTAATTATCTTCTTTCTCTTTTGCATCATTCGGTTCTTGATTGAACAAGTTATTTCCTACTTGTTTTCTTTTAGTTCTCAACACTTTGAGTGCACTTTGTTTGATTTTTTTTTGCTTCATAATTCTTTGCATCAAACATAGATCTCTTTTCAACTGAAAGTTAAAGAAGCGAAAAGTTTGCATATCTCTTTGCATAGTTAATCAAATGAAGAAATTTTGCATTCATTAGGAAGTTTGCTTTGGTTTTTGTTTGGAAAAACAGTTAGTTTTGCTTGTGCATTTTGGTTTTTACAAACATTTGCTTGGTATTTTGGCATCATATTGATCCCAGAAATTGAAAGTTGCATTGTTTTGAGTGCTTTCTTTTGATTAAGAAGAATGGAACTCTTATCCTTCCCATATGTAGAATTCATCGAAAGAAAGAACCTCATAGCATTCTTTTGCATTATTTTGGAGTCAAGTCTCTTACACATCATTAGTTTCATATTCGTGAACCCTTTGAGTTAAAATCCATTAAAATAAACCACGCGTTAATAAAATCAACTAGAATATTTTTGTTTTTAGCACACCAACGGTAGCTTAGGATTAGGGTCTTTGGACTAGGTGAAGTGAGTAAATTGTCCAAGACTATGAAAGATATTGTAGAACACTAAAGAGGATTTAAATCGAACTTTCATATATGGTAGAACACTAAAGAGCATTTAAATCCAACTTTCATATAAACATATCCGGGAACCCCCTCTCACACAGGGGATAAACACAAGGTCGCATGTGGGAGAGCAGCGGAGATTACCCCTCCAAAGCTTAACCAATCGTAGCGGAAAGATCATATTTTAGGGGTTGTTCTTGAAAAACAACTAGTTTCATTTGGTCTCGGTGCTTCATGAACTCTGAATCCATTTGGGGTCCTCTAGAATCCTACTGGTCCACTTGTCTTTAGTTCTCTTGAAGAGCTTCAAACTTTGATATCCTGCCCATACGTTCGGTCCCGACTGTCGAATGTACCCCCCCGGAGGCTAACTGTGAGTTGGTAACCTTAGTGGCCTTTCCTAGGTATCTACAGAGGTGAATGTGGGGGGATTCCCACGGTACCTGGGGAAGATGTTGTATCACACTCTTAGTACCCTTGGAGGGTGATCCCGTGAAAAAGAGGAATACTTTCACCAAGAAGGGTTGTTATGTGGAGGTCGGGCTAACTGCCTCTCACTTCTTCGCTAGCGACTTGATATCACGTCTTCGAAAGATCCTTAAAATATATTGTTGCTTGGTTGATTGCTTTTAATTTTCATAGGAGTGTGTTTCTTTGTTTTCAATATTCGACCTTAGGATCAGAATTTTCACAACATACAAGCTATGTAACCTAACACTCAGGAACCACAACATAATATTTCTTACGAAGCAGTGATCCCAGATCACCCTTCTGAAACTCGGAGCGTCACTCCTGGAAGTGGCCATCACGGTGAAGAACTGGTCGCAACCTTCGTAGAAAGCTTGGCATCTTTTGTGAATCCTCCATTTATTGATCCACCTGGCCAACCACTCTTTGATCCATCATCCACGAGATACGATGATGCTTATTCTTCTTACTATTTATCGCTTGATTCAACAACTACACCATCTTTTGGCATGAACCCCCAATTTTTGGTTTTCATGAAGGACTTGAGAATTCATATTTTTCCACAACTCTCGTAGTTGATAATATTGGTGCTTATTATTTACAGGAAACATCAGTGACCTAGGTAACCCTGACTCAACCACTTGCACATCGTCTCCTCTTGCACATGAGTCAAGTAACATTCCTGCTTCATTTTTCCCACACATGCACACACCAAGTGCTTTACTTGGTCGTCCCATAGGTCAAATGGAAAACAGTCAAGTCATTCACACAACCATAGTTACACAAGATACTCAACCTCCATCTCACACATCAAAAATTAGTACTCCCTACATTGGAGGTCAATCTTCAATAGGAGGCCAACCTTCAACTGGGGGGAAACCTACATGGTTGCAACATCAACCAACATGGGGGGAAACCACTCCTGCAAGTCCTTCTATCCCTACTACCAATGGTTTTTATCTTGGACGTCCATATCTAGGAGTTGCGAACCCTTTTTGGACTCAACCCAATCCGGTAGGCATTCCTCCACAAGGAACTATGCCCTATAAATCTGTAAACTCCATGATTCAAATGCAATAGTCCCTTACACCATCATACATAAGGGGACCAACCATTCAACCGCAGTACATAGGAGTTCCACCTGCTCAATCACAGTACATGGGTGGACAAACAGGACAACCACCTTACATAGGTGGACAACCCGAACAACCACCGTATATGGGAGGACCATCTAGTTTTTCACCTCACCACAACTTGGATACGGTCCTACTGGTGTTCCCATGAAATATGGTTATCACCAGTATCAACAACCTAACCGAACGCTACCATTATTGGCTACGTTAGATCTCTCATATTGGTCGTGTTTAACAAACGATCCCATCCTTCATGCCCCGTTTTGGACCACCATGCTTGCCAAATTACCATTCGACATTTTGAAATTTGACGGAAAGCCTAGGGAGGATCCTAAAAATCATGTTATGACGTTCCACTTATGGTGTTCTTTCAACTCGTTTATTGACGATTCCATTTGTCTTAGAATTTTTCAGAGAACACTTACAAGTGCGGCAACAAAATGGTGCATTGAATTTTCGCGTAACTCTTTTGTCGACTTTAACTCTCTTGCCATGGATTTCCTGATGCATTTTTAGTTTCCTATATGGTATGAGACCGGTACAAAACTTTTGACCTCTCTCCGGAAATCCTCTTATACCCACATCTCTGATCATATTCATGAGTGGAGACAACGAAGACGGTTGATTAAAGCTCCAATTTCGTACCAACTCCTCATGGATTGGCTTACAAAGTCGCTCCCTCCCATTGCCTTTGATGTTGCTATGGGAAACGTAGTTACTAAGGGGCAGGATATCAGTTGTGCACAATATTTGGACTTGGTTTATTCCCAATCTGGCACACTTTATGATCTGATCCCTAATGCTCCTCATCCATCGAATAATCCGTCAAGACCTACTCTGGAATCTAATTATGTTCCAAACACCACAACCACTTCCGCTCATACTCAAATATCCGAGGTGAATACGGTCCAATCCACATCATCTCAACAACTAGGAGGTAAAAATAAACACAAGGGAAAATCCCATAAATATTCTAATGAGCAGGATAATCCTAAGTCTGTTGATACTCAATCGACAAGGAAACCTAAATCGCCTTGAATGATGTGTGGAGAATACCACTACAGGAAATATTTCCCTCATCATGCAGCTATCATGATATATCTGAAGGGTACCTCCCAACTAGTTTAGCAGTAACATTTGGTTGCACAAAACTGTTGCACGAAATTGCAGGTAGTCAACGCTCCACGGTGTATCGTGACAAGGGACTAATCGCCTCTCGTGGATCCTTGAAATCTGGCGGTGGTGATTTTACCAATCACCTATGGGTTTTGGTGTAACGACAGTCGTACTACCAACAAATGGTATCATAGCTAGAGGTCATGATTTCGATACACACTCGGCTCGCGCTGAGGAGGAGATTGTTGCACGAAATTGCAAGTAGTCAGTGCTCCCTGGTGTATTGTGACAAGGGACTAATCGCCTCTCGTGGATCCTTGAAATCTGGCGGTGGTGATTTTACCAATAACCTACGGGTTTTGGTGCAATGGCAGTCGTACTAACAACAAAAACCCTATCCCTCTGCAAGGAGATAACCTAGGTCATTCCCACCTTGGGGATGCTTCCACAAGTGCCTCTGAGCTGTACATGTTTAAGACAATTAATGTCACAACTCGTGAAAACTCCTATGATTCCTCCAGGTGATCAAACTAAAGGGAAGACTCTCGACCAGCCTTCTAACTCTACTCCTCCTCCATCTTCCAATCCTCTACAGATTGAGAAGTCGATTTTTGACACAGCATTGCACCCACCCAAGAGCATAATTCGAAAAGTGACATTTAATCCAAATGCTCATGCTGCCCAAAAATACAAAATCGTTGAATATTTGGTGCTAGAACCTTGCACTATGTCAACCCTCGAAGTTCTACAAAACTATCCAAGTCAATGTAGAACCCTGTTTTCAACCATTGGAGCCATGGATCTTGAGGATTCAAACCTAATTATGTTTACTATGGATTATTTTAAGGATATATTCTCCCATCACTTAGCATTCCAAATTCAAGTTTTGTTTATTGGACACAACATCCATCGTATTGTTTTGGATGAGGGAGCCTCCACTTGTGTCATGGATTTTCCTTCTTAGAGAGCCCTTGGTTCTCATGCACTTACCTCGTCCCCTACCACCTTGAAAGTGTTTTATGGACATGGTTTCAAACCTCACGGACTCTTGAAATATTTCATTGTGACTTTGAAGGGTAAAACGGTTTCGGTTAATATCGAAGTCATCGATGCACCCCTGGATTATAATTTGTTACTTGATCGTAGTTGGTTCTATGCAATGACTGTCATCGCATCTTTGGTGTTTCGTATCTTACGATTTCTCCATCAAGGAAATATTATCATTGTTGACCAACTCGAGTACACAACTCAAGATCTCAACAATGTCGCAGCAAATCATGTCCCTTTTCTAGGACAGAATAATTTTGAGAGTGTAGGTGTAGGTCTTCTCAAGGATTCCTCGCTCATGGGGGTTTTTCCTTTTCCTGCTCCTCCCACCACACAGGTTTCCACCTTAAACATGATTTCGACTCAGGTACAACAATCCTTCGATTCATCTTATCCTTTGGTAGTACCTAGTCTCGATGAGCATAGTTAATTATCTCTATCAAGATCATTAAAAAATGAAACAGACCCCCCTCCTTTACGATTGATTCTCACTCTAGATCGAGTACTTGAACCTTATTTTCCTCCGCCTATTGAAAATGTTTCCATTAGTAACCAGAAACCTAAATGAGGAAAGAAGAATAATCGTCGGAGGAAATGATGCTTGGGGGAAGGTCTCCAGCCGTTGGACATCATGTTGGAGAAAAACCACCAACTTATGCCAAAGAAGTTGGGGGAAAACTACCTCTAGAGAGACACGTTGCTAGGAGTGATCCTCATTCGAAGGTCATTCCCATCGTAACGTAGTAGTCATTTTCTGGAACGAGATTAGTTTTTTTTCTTTCTCATGCTCATAAATACATGAGAATAAGTTATCGAGCTTAGTCTGTGTTCGTTCTCATGCTCGTAAATATGTGAGAATGTGATCGAGTATAATTTTATCACTTTTTCAAACTCATAAATTTTATATGAAAAAGGAACCCCCTAGAGTCTCCTTTAATCTATTTTCAGACTCTCTAAACATGAAAATATTGTTGAGTGATCTTGCTTCCTTTCACACTCATTAAAAGGTTTGAAAGGGTGTCTTTCGGGTGATAGTTTATCTCTTTTTCGGCCTCGTGAGACTAATTACGAAAAATGAACACTCTAATTAAGCATGATCAGAAGAGTTGTTGCGTATCGTTTTATACTTTTTTAGACCTCAGAGACTAAACATCATGAAAAAGGACAACCTTGGAGTCACCTTTAAGTTCTTTTCAGACTCTCTAAACATGCAAAACCACTGAGTTTTCCTTCTCTAGACTCACTAAACTACACATTGAAGGACCCATATGGGAACGAACCCTTACTTCTTCCAGTTCATTAAATAAAGGAAGAGGAACTTACCGAAGGTGAGTTATATCGAGCATGTGTTTCCCTCCTCGATCTCGTTAAATGAAAAAGAGGTACTCATCTATTTGGGTGGGAGGGAAATTTAAGGAAGTGGGTTAAGTTTTTGGGAATCCTTTATGGAAGTTATTATCTCCCTTGAACATGGCACTTGTTTTCATCTCATCTTACAATTGGGTAATCCACTTGTCTCTAATTCATACCAATTCCATGTGTCACCATACTTTTTCTTCCAGTCGAAGAGTTCTCTTATTTTCATCACATTACATTTTTGGTGCTCGTCAAGTCAATGTTTCCAAGTCAGTTGTTGTGCCTCATCATGTTCAAGGGAAGTTTCACTTAAAACCATCCATCTGCAATATTTCCAGTTTCCATTTCCTACATCAATCCATACTCATTTGATTCACCATATTACATCACGTTCATGTGTTTGTTTCGTGTCAATGATGGGGGATACATCAAGGCCTTCCTTCGATGATTCTTTTCCTGTCGACTTCAATACACCATCCGAGAATTAGACTTAGAAACCAATTAGTAACTTGGAACATGCATGCCTCAATGGTAGGCCTCCTCGCTTCCGACAGTAGGTTTACATCATTGACCTCTTATCGGATGATTCCGCGAATATTCGACCTCATATCATGTATTCACATTCATTGGATTTTACTAGGGTACCTTGGGATTCATTGACATCATTGGTGATTTCCCTCGCACTTGTTAACAGTTTACCTCAATGACCGGGAATCAAGTGGTTTCTACCATGTTCGACATCAAAACATCTATTCACATGGCTAGATTCATACCACATCGATATTGTGATGAAGACCTTGGGTTGAGCATTCATTCCGATATATGCTTGGCCCAAGTTGTGAAGGAGATCATTTGAGCATGTTGATATATATATTGTCACATAGATCCACATTGTATTGGTTCATGGCTATATTTTATCAGCTCGTAGCTCCACTGTGTATTTTTCATGGCTACGATCAGTTCATGTCATGGAGGTATGGATCCACATTGTATCTCTGGTGGCCATATCCTTAATCAATATTTTCATGGATCCGCAGTGTATTGGTCGGTGTTTGTGCTTTGAGTCATCTTGTATTCTGAGCATAGGTATGCCTACCTCGGAAATGGAACATATATTAATATTGTTTAATGGTTGTTTGTAGCTTCTTCCAAGTTCTCCAACTCCACGCCCTTGCATTGAATAATTGTAAAGTGTTTTGGCCATCATTTTCTCTTTTGACCTCACACTTTAGGGGGCAATATGTTACACACCAAATTTCCACACTTAAGTACATCATCCTAAGTGTCGCAAGTGTCATAAAAGTGTCACATACACTGACACCATGTAATAACATTTGTCACAATCCCTAGTCAATGTGGAGGAGAAATATATTATATGAAGGTAAAAATACCATGTGCACATGAATTATTCATTAATATTAATAAAAAGGAAATTAATTTGGTGTGAGAATCCACCTCACATTTAGTTTCCTATTTTCAAGGAGAGCTTGAGAATCTCATGGATGGTTGAGAGATGTTTCCTCCTTAAAATCCTTCAGAGATATTTTCTCCCTAAAATCCTTGAAGAGATGTTTTCTCCCTAAAACTCTTGGAGATCCCATTTTAGTGGATCTGATGAGTGATCTTCTCCATGGTGGTTAAGCCTCCAAATCCTATATAATGAGGGATTTCCATGGAGAAGGGAAGAATGAAGGAAGCTTTTGGATATCAAACTTATGATCTTGGGAGCATCGTGAAAGGCCTGGATGAGGAGGACTTGGAGAAGTTGTTTCAATATCATCCATGATTGTAAGTATCTCTTTAAAGTTCTCATTAATATATGCTTGGCCTATTCCCTTGTAGTTTTTGTATCTTGTGTATGCTTTTCTATTATAGATGAATTTGTTTAATCCAATATGGTAGAGTAGGATTTTCCTTGTTTCTCTTTGTTGTCAGTGGATTTATAGGTATCAATATGTGTGAAAGAGTTTGTACATCAAGCTCAAATTGGAGCAGCGAGGACAAACACTGGAAATAGGTACGATCACCTTTTTATCCTTCTCTCTTATTGGCTAGTTAGACAAATATCAAAGGGATGTTAGTGTCCATTTGCATCTTTCTATCTTGGTATTAGGGGTCATTAATCCAAGGGAATATCATCTTGTCCACAGGGGAATTATTTTGTAACACCTGCTATCATCAAATTCTAATTCCAAAAACAAAGGAGCATCATAGCCATAAAATGATCAGAATGGGGTCATACCAATGGACATGTGGTAGGTGTTGTTATAACAATGATCCCCCAGATGCAACCATTTAATACATGTCTTATGTTTACCTGATACATAGTTGGGTAGATGCCCCTTAATCCATTTGTTTATGATATTTGTTTGACCATTCGTCTGGGGGTGATAACTAGTGCTAGGAGTCAACTATGTGCCATCCAATCTGAACAACTCCTACCAAAAAACTCTAAGAAACATGTTGTCCCTGTCGCTGAAAATGTAACTAGCCAGTCCATGAAGTCTAAACACCTCCCTGAAAAATAATTATGCCACTTGTGTTGCCTTGTACTCTGATGAAATAAAAAATAATTTTGAAAACTTGGTCAACCGATCAACCACTACATATATGTAATCCCTTCTTTGTACCTTCGGTAGACCTGTGATAAAGTCCATCGACACACTCTCCCATTTCTGCTCTGGAATGGGTAGAGGTTGTAAGAATCCTAGCATATGAGTATGTTCTGACTTGTTCTATTGACAATGCATACACTCCCTCACATACCGTAGCACATCATCCTTGATTCCCTTCCATGAGAACCTCTCTCTTATCTTCCTATAGGTCTTGAAATACCTAGGGTGCCCTGTCAACGGTGTGTCATGAGAATCCCTCAAAATATTATCCTTGAGTGTGGACTCAAGAAATAGATATATTATGTCCTTGTAGAAAATGATATCATCCACCACTCTGTACCTATCATCCAATATGATTCCATCCATCAACTCACACTCAAACTGATTCTTGGAATATTCCACCTAAAGGTGAGATTTCCAATCAGTTGAAATCTCCATGAGAGAACATGCTACCAATTTCATGGAAAGGGCATCAACAAAAATATTATACACATACTTAATGTCGAAGTCATATTTATATATCTTGTTGAGCCATTTCTATTTCCTCTCATTCAAATCCTTTTGCTCCAAGAAATACTTCAAACTATTGTGGTGAGTCCTAACCACGAATTGACCACCAACTAAATACTGCCTAAACTTTGCCAAAGCATTCATGATGGCGAGCATCTATTTGTCATAAATGGAATAGAGACTCTTTGGGTCTCTAAGCTTCCTACTCTCAAACACTATCGGGTGTATTTTCTACATCAAAACGACCCCAATACCCTCACCCAAAGAATCACACTCAAGTATAAAGGGCTTAGTGAAATCAGGAAGCGCCAATACTGGACAAGTGCTCATCACCTCCTTGAGGATGTCAAATGTCTGTTGATATGCCTCTATCCATCAGAATGCCCCTTTCTTCGTGATGTATTTCAATGGTTCACCCAACTATGAAAATCCCTTAACAAAGTGTCTGTAGTAGCTGCACATTTCAAAGAATCCTTGCAACTTTGTAAGGGACCTAGGAGTGGGCCAATCCAATATGGCTTGGATCTTCTCCTGATGTACTTGTACATCCCACACAGTGATCACATGACCCAATTAAAGAATATATGTCATGCCAAACTCACACTTGGACACCTTGGCATATAACGACCGCTCCCCCATAATGCCCAATACCTCCTCCAAATGCCTCAAGTGGTTCTCCCACATCCTACTGTAGATAAGGAGGTCATCAAAGAATACCAATAAGAACTTTCGCAATTGCTTGTTGAAGATGTGATTCATACATGACAGAAAAGTGGTTAGGAATTGGTCAACCCAAATGGCATGAACAAAAACTCATAGTGCCCATAATGATACCTGAAAGAGGTTTTGTGAACATCCTTCTTTCTGACCCTAATCTGACGATATCTTGATCAAAGATCAATCTTTGAAAAGTACACTTCCCCATGCAACTCATCCAAAAAATCATTGATCCTAGGAATGGGGTACTTGCTTTTAATGTTCTTCTTATTCAAGGCTCAATAATCAATGCACATCCTCATAGTACCATCCTTCTTCTTCACCAAGACCATTGAAGAAGCAAATGGGATAGAACTAGGCCTGATATTCCCCATCTCCAACAAATCCTTAATGGCCTTCTCAATTCCATATTTAAACTTCTTGGGATGCCTATAAGGGGTGGTTATCATGAGTTTGACCCCCTCCTCTAGCTCAATGATGTGCTCAAATCTCCTGTATTGAGGTCTCCCTAAAGGAATATCCCCAAAAACTTGGTCATGTTTGTTCAATAATTCATGAATTTCCATGTGATATTGTTGGTTTCTATCTAAGGGTTTCTGATATGTGATCAGGCACTATGTTGTGCAATCTACATCTCCATTTCTGAATATGCCCTCCATCCACTTGGTTGAAACTATCCTAGGAGCACCATTAGACATACCCCTCAAAACTACCTTCTTACAATCTGCTACTCTGAACTCCAACTCCATGGTATGTTAGTTGATAGAATGCTTTTCCAAGGAGTAAAGCCACTGAACACCCAAGACTACATTTGCTTCTACCAACTAAACTACATAGAATTCATTTGTCAAGTTGTAGTTTCCCAATGTCACGTCCAATTGTGGAATCCTCCATGTACAACTCATATTATACCCATCATCTACCGCAACACTAAACCCCTCAAAGTCTTTTGTAGGAATGCCTCTCCTAGCCACCAAAGTTGAGTCAACGAAATTTTTGGCTTCCCACTATCAACCAAGACCATGACATCTTGTCCCTGTAATACTCCACAGATACTGAAAGTGTGAAATCGAGGAACACCTGATAGAGTGGAAATAGTCCCACCCTTAGCCTACACACATGGTCACTAATCCGAAATGATCTTTTAAATGACTTGGTTAAGTATTTTGCATGAGTTGATTTACCATTTATAAATTAAAGAGAAGAAGAAGATTTAATGAAAGAATGTTGTAGCCATCATAAATAATACTGAACAGAAAATGAGCATTAAGAACAGCAAACTATAATGCCAAAACTTGTTAACGGAGTTTGGCAAAGTTGCCTACGTCTTTGGGCTTGTCTTCAGTGGGGGAGGTTTTCTTATTAATATTCAGTGCTTAAAAATTACATCATAATTACTTCAATTTTTTCTTTGATTGACAAAAAAATATTTTTCTTTGTCTCAAGAACTCAACACAACAGACGACACCGAAAAAGGTGGAGTAGAACTCCCAGAAATGGCCTCCAAAGCTCTGCTACTCTTATGGCTTCCCTGCATAAAAATGGCTTACTCTCTACAACTTTGCATCATTCTGTTGTTCTAAACTTCCAAAAATGCTTGGTTTAAATAAAATTTGAGTTGGGGATCAGATCCAAACTTATCCCCGATATCTGGCCTCAATCTGGGCTCCAAATCCACTCTTTTAGGGCCAAAATCCATTAAAATCAGGCCTAAATAATACAAAAAAATCCATTTATATAGTAAAAACCCACTTTGGCACCAAAAATCTAGGCATGCACCCCCTTTCTTCAGACTCTTAGTCATATGGGACCATATTTCCACGTGATGGGGCTGAACAATTAGGTCCTACCCCTTTTCTCTCAAGCTCCTGGTCGTGTGGAAGGCCATGTGGCCACACCCTGGTCCAATGTCATCGTGCCCCTGGTCCAATGTCGTCACGCCCCTGGTCCTTAGGTCCTGGTCACATGACGGTTCACCTTAGTCTAGCGCTTTGGTCGGTGGCCTAGGCCTGCTGACCAGGCACTTATCCTTATACACTGACTCATATCAACTTAAATAAAATATGTGCCATTTGTATAAAATAGGAACATGGTAGCCCGACCGGTTAGTGTTCTTTGGTGAAGCTGTTGCAGGAGGATAGGTCGGAGGTTCAAAACTGATGGAGGACTAAACAATTTTTTACCCGGCCCTATTGGCCTGATCTAGGGTGCCACTTGGCAGCATATGACTCGCTCGAGCCAACTCAGCACATAGTCACCATGTCTAGTCAATGGTTCAATCAACTTGTCGAGTTAGCATCGTACAACACGTGTGATCTCCTCAACCTACCATTTCACTGCCATGTGTCCTTCTGTACTACCACATGTCTAACCCGGAGCCTGCCACATGTCTCCACGTTATCGTACGGACTACCACGTGTCAGTCCGTACAGTCCACGTGTCTGCCACATCATCTCTTGAAAATGCTAAATATGCATGACAAGTGTTAGACTCTGGTGTTTCCACGTCAGCATGTTGACTTCATCTTCCATGTCATGCTAACGTACCGCTGACGTCAATAGTACGGATTGTTGACTTTGACTTTTTGCTTATTTGGGAAAGACTTCAAATCGCGATATCTTTCGCATACGGAGTCCATTTTCGAAAAAGAATATACTGTCAGAATCGGCACGATGAGCACTACGTGATAGCGTTGTTTTCATATGAATCCAAGAACTTTGAATTTTTGGCCTTTTTGGATCCATTTGGATCACACCTCCCCACTGAGACCTTTTGGTCCTCCAAAAGGATATTAACCAGACATCAAGTGCGGGATAGTCCTCCCCACTTGTCCTTTGTCTATCAAATTTGTCCTGTGCACTTGTTGCATCATAATCAATTGAAAAACAAACATGATAATTGAACACATTGTGTTATCCATTTGCATTTGTTCACATCTTTCTAAACCCACTACCATCCATGTAGAAAACATTAGAAACGATAACCATATCAGAAACATGATTGAAAATAAACCAACATGCTTGTTCTTCTTTATAGGTATGCATGAAAAAAAATCATCTTGAAGCAAAGTATGGCTAGATCTACATGCTACAACCATTTTACTTCCGTGCTTAAGATCAACTGGTACAATCATAGGTGTATTTCTTGCATAAGTTTCCTTCTTTAATTATTCCATTGTAAAAAGAGATCGATTCCCTTTGATATGATGAGCATGCACAACATATTTTGTCCCTTCTTTAGTTAAGTGATATTGATTATGTTCCCTGAAGAAGATTGTTTTGTGATCATATAAATAAGGGTTACCCAAGATCATTCCACATGCTTCTAGCAGTACCACATCGCATATTACCTCATCCACAAACTTAGATGTAATTACAAACTTTATGACACATTGCTTTGTTTGGGAAATTTGTGATTTTTTCTTATCCAATTTAGTGAGTAGGGTTTGTGATGCATCTTAGTTTCCAATCCCAATTGCTTAACCACTTCTTCTGAAATTAAGTTATCTTGAGATACACTATCTAACAAAGTGTTGATCTTGGTATGTTTCATAATGATCCTTATATGAAACAATTTACTTCTTGAATCAAAACCATCACCAATTTTACCTGACAAACCAATTGTTGTGATTTTAGTCTCATCACCTGAATCTGACCCCAAGTCTGTTGGTTGTGTTGTTGCTACAACTTTTTTCCTCCCTTTCCTATCTTTGAACCACTTCGATCTCTTCTCTGGGTGCAATTTCTAGCAATACTCATCATCGTGCCCTTCTTTCTTGCAATGCTTGCAAGAGAGATTATCTTCCTTCATTTTCGTTGATTTTTCTTTCTTCACATTCCCTTTTCCATTGCCTTCTTTCTTAGAAGATGATTCCCCTAATACACCAACTCCAGTTTTCCCTGCTTCAATATACATTTCTTGAATAGAAACCTCATCAATATTGGTATGTCCAAACATAAACATATTATTACGAATATGTGCAGGAAAACCTCCTATATACTTCATAAGAGTTGCTTGTGTATGTAATGAAATATTTAACATCAAAGCCATCTTACGGAATTCATTTGTGTATTCTTGCACCGATTGTTCTTTTCTTAATTTAAGACTTTTCCATTCAGTTAAAGCCTTCTCCTTATACCCCAAAGGACTCTCCTTCACCATGTCTTAACTTTTCCCTGGTGATCATGCATACTCAAAAACAACCAAGTGTCAACTTGCTCTGATACGACTTGATCCAAAATGATCTTATAAATGACTTAGTTAAGTATTTTGCATGAGTTGATTTACCATTTATACATTAAAGAGAAGAAGAATATTTAATGAAAGAATGTTGCGGCCATCATAAAGAATATTGAACAAAAAATGAGCATTAAGAATAGAAAACCATAACGTCAAAACTTGTTAACGGAGTTTGACAAAGTTGCCTACGTCTCTGGGCCTGTCTTCAGTGGGGGAGGATTTCTTATTAATATTCAATGCTTCAAAAGTACATCAGAATTACATCAATTTGTTCTCTGATTGAAACAACAATGTTTTTCTCTATATCATGAACTCAACGCAATAGATGGCACTAAAAAAGGTGGAGTAGAACTCCCATAAATGGCCTCCAAAGCTCCGCTACTCTTCTGGATTCCCTACATAAAAATGGCTTACTCTCTACAAATTGGCATCATTATGTTGTTTTGAACTTCCAAAAAGGCTTGATTTAAACAAGATTTGAGTTGGGAATCAGATCCCAACTTATCCCCAAGATCTGGCCACAATTTGGGCTCCATGTCCTCTCTTTTAGGGCCAAAATCCATTAAAATTAGGCCTAAATAATACAAAAAATCCAATTATATAGTTTGTTAGCACTGAGAGTCACACTTAGACTGTTGTAATTGTAAGCCCAGTACCCATAAAGATATAAATTGATTGAATGGTTTGAGTAGGTGGATCAACAAGATTTGGAAAGAAAGGGAGAGGGCAACAAACTGTCAGCACAAGCATTCCATTGGGCAAGGAGTCACAACATCCTACAGATCAAAGGAATTCAAAATGTATATCAGACAAAAGGGATATATAATAATGATGAGTAGAAGCATGGTGAATATGAAAAAAGGAAGAACATCCATTGTACAAAGATCCTTTCTACAAAGAGATAAAAATTGCTTAAATAGTAAACAATGATTTAATTGGCAAGCTACAGCAGATCCTCTGTTGTTCATGAATCCATCAATCAATGGAAACTTTGATCCTCAAAACCTGCAATATGTTCAAACAAGAAGATAACAAAGAATTTGGAAAACAAATAAGACAGTATGATAACAACTCTCATGAATCTTTAATGGCAGAAAATGTCATTGCAAGCAGGCCCTCATGCTTACAAATGAGCAACTAAAATTGCTCCTATAGCTCTCACCTCTCTTAGCTCATGAATCCAACCCTTTTCTCATAAAAAAACCCTTTCATTTATATTGAATAATCTCTATCTATCCTAAGGAGGTCGAAAACAAGGAGTTACATACGATCCTCCTCCATTTAGGAGTCTTGTTACAAAAGATTCCAACAAAAGCCTAACAAATTCCTTTTTTGGGGGGATTTTGTCTATGATGATAAATGCCTTTTGAAACAGTTCATCATGATTGATATAGAGATGGAACACATGTCCCTCATGTCCAACAAACTCCTAGGAGACCATTTGAACCTTCCTTTACAAGTGGCAACCTCCAAACAAAGTGAATATCCAACAAGTATGCAAAACAGAGAGTTTGCAGCACCAGTTTGCAGCGCACTGGTGTTTTAATTATATCTCTCAAATTACAAACTGGGTCAAGCTAAAATTTGGGTATCAAGTCAATGACATTATCATTATCCTCCACAAAAAATTTCATAAAAACCCACATCACTGTTTTGGATTTATGATCAAATATTTAGACGCATATACTACAGGAAATGAGTTCGTAGCGCCTTTGTCAGCGAGTTCGCAGCACCTGTGACAATTTGTAGTGCCAAGAGAAAACAAGCGGCCATACTCCTTTCCTGACCTCCAAACAAGAAAAAAATCTCATGGAGTAATTGATGGTCCCAATGCTACTGTGGATGTTGATAAGTCTGAATGTGAGTGCCTGTAACCTATCCAAGCTACAACGCTCCTCCTTAACTAGTTCGCAGCGCTAACTCAAATATAGCTTGCACACTTCGAGGAGGTTGTTAGTTGATGTTATGACATAATCCGTGTATAAATGGTTAAATTGTAGGCTTTGAAAACCATAAATCCTCCTTGACATGATCAATCTTATGTGTTAACATATGGCTCCACTGGGGATGGCATGCTCCCTGTGAGCTGCCAAGAACATGCAGTTCCAGTGCCTTATACATTCCATCTATGTCCACAAAACATGTATGCCTGAGAGAACCTCCGCTCCTTATTAAAAACTAAGAACATTCACACACTTAAAACAAAAACCACTGCAAATGAAATGCAAATTGAAGGTTGCATTCAAACTGAAAACCAAATGCTTGCATGGCAAACTTATTTATATACATTCCTACTCCTAACTGCTGAAAAATTGAACCTTCAAATATATACAAATTTCCCCAGTAACCATACAAATAACTTTGTGACTGAATTATCTCCATCCTCACCTCAATAACTGAGCACTAAATAACAATAGAAACATAATGACAACCATACATACTTCCTTGAAAAACCATACTTGCAATCCAAGAACTATGTTCTTGTGATGACAACAACTAAAAATCTATTGCTACAAAACATCTCCATATAGATAGCAAAAAGATCTTGAAATCCATACAAAACTTGTTGTGGCTCATCAATGAATTTGTCCTTCGCTGATTCAAGCACGAGTTGGCTTGAAAACTATTGCAATATATTTCCTCTATTTTCACCAATTTACAGTGAATATGGGTGAATATGAAATGGGATCTCAAGATCTATAGTTGGGACTAGCTCTTTTTTACATTTGTAATAATCAAGATGAAAATGAGAGTTGTCAACAAGTAGTGTATCCGAGACATGTCTATCTGTTTCTAGTCCATTTTCTTGTGAAGGAATATCATAATGAATATCATTCAAAACCTCTTGATCATCATGAAAATTACTTTCTTCTATGGAAAATTCTTCATCACAAATATGCTTTTCGTGACAAGAAAATTCTTTACAAAGTAAAGAAAACTCATCACAACATTTTTCATAAAGGTGTTCAGCAGAAAAATACTCCTTACAAAACAAATTAAAAGCAACATGAAAACATGTCAAAAAGTTGATACTGGAAACCGGAAGAGATCGACACCAGTCACGAGCTATTCCCTCTAATGAGTACCTAAAAATATTGATCTAAACATCCTCATGCACTATCTGAAGTCGATGAATAAAATCATGGAAATCTAGCAAGTGTTCAGCTAGTACTTCCCAATATTCGCCTCTAAATATGGGAAGGAAACCTTCCCATTCATCTCTACTAGGCATTGGATTTGGAAAACCGACTATCTTTGAAAAATCACAAAAAGCATACCTCTGAGCTAGGATCTTGTCCATTTCAAATTAGTGGATTCGTCAATAGATATATGAATAGTGTAGTCGCTATGGTGAAATATAAGCAGTCTAAAAGTGTCTATCTTTAGTTCACCGTCCAAAGCTAGATCTAATCATCATAGTTCACCCAAGGAAGGTGTCTTCATTGTCGTCCCTGGAAACGAAACCAAAAATGTTAGCACTGAGATTCAAACTTATATTGTTGTAAGTGTAAGCCCAGTACCCATCAAAATATAAATGGATTGAATGGTTTGAGTAGGTGGATCAACAAGACTGGAAAATAAAAGGAGAGGGCAACAAACTGTCAGCAGAAGCATTCCATTGGGAAAGGAGCCACAACATCCTACAGATCAAAGGAAATCAAATTGTATATGAGACAAAAGGGATATATAATGATGAGTAAAAGCATGGTGAATATGACAAAAGGAAGAACATCCATTGTACAGACATCCTTTCTACAAAGAGATAAATATTGCTTAAACAGTAAACAATGATTTAATGGGCAAGCTACAACAAATCCTTTGTTGTTCATGAATCCATCAATCAATGGAAGCTATGATCCTCAAAACCTGCAACATGTTCAAGCAAGAAGATAAAAAAGAAGTGGGAAAACAAAGAAGACAATATGATAACAACTCTCATGAATCTTTAATGGTAGAAAATGTCAATACAAGCAGACCCTCAGGCTTACAAATGAGTAACTAAAACTGCTCCTCCAACTCTCACCTCTCTTAGTTCATGAATCCAAAACTTTTCTCATCTAAAATCCTTTCATTTATAGTGAATAATCTCTATTTACCCTAAGTATTTTGAAACCAAGGAGTTGCATATGATCCTCCTCCATTTAGGAGTCTTGTTACAAAAGATTCCAACAAAAGCCTAACAAAATTCTATTTTGGGGGGATTTTATCTATGATGATAAATTCCTTTTGAAACAGGTCATCCTGATTGATCTAGAGATGGAACACATGTCCCTCATGTCCAAAAAAATCCTAGGATACCATTTGAACCTTCCTTGATAGGTGGCAACCTACAAACAAGGTGAATATCCAACAATTATGCAAAACAGAGAGTTTTCAGCACCAGTTTGCAGTGCACTGATGTTTTAATTGTATCTCTTGAATTACAATCTGGGTCAGGCTAAAATTTGGACATCAAGTCAATAACATTATCATTATCCTCCACAAAAAATTTCAGAAAAACCCACATCACCGTTTTGTATTTATGATCAAATATTTAGATGCATCTACTACAGGAAATGAGTTCACAACGCCTCTGTCAGCAAGTTCACAACGCCTCTGTCAGCAAGTTCGCAACGCTTGTGACAGTTCGCAGTGCCAAGAGAAAACAAGCGGCTATACTCCTTTCCTGACATCCAAACAAGACAAAAAATCTCATGGAGTACATGATGGTCCTAATGTTTTTGTGGATGTTGATAACTCTGAATGTGAGTGCATGCAACCTATCCAAGCCACAACGGTCCTCCTTAACTAGTTCGTAGTGTCAGTTCGCAGCGCCAACTCAAATATAGCTTGCACACTTCAAGGAGGTTGTTAGTTGATGGTATGACATAATCCCTAGAGAAATGGTTAAATTGTAGGCTCTGAAAACCATAAATCCTCCTTGACATGATCAATATTATGTGTTAACATAGTCAAAACCCACTTTGGCACCAAAAATTTGGGTGTGTGCCCCCTTTCTCCAGGCTCCTCATCATATGGGACCATATTTCCACGCGTTGGGGATGAACAGTTAGGTCGCACCCCTTTTCTCTCGGGCTCCTAGTCATGTGGAAGGCCATGTGGCCACGCCCTGGTCCAATGTCATTGTGTCCCTAGTCCTTAGGTCCCGATCACATGACGGTTCACCCTGGTCTAGTACCTAGGCCTGTCGACCGGGCGCTTATCCTTATACATCGACTCATATCAACTTAAATAAAATATGTGCCATTTGAATATACAAGGAACATGGTAGCCCGATAGGTTAGAGTTATTTGGTGAAGTCGTTGTAGGAGGATAGGTTAGAGGCTTGAAACCGCTAAAGGACTAAACAATTTTTTACTCAACCCTATTGGCTTGATCTAGGGTGCCACATGGCACCTTGTGATTAGGCCACTTGGCATCATATGACTCGCTCGATCCAACTCGGGACACAATCATCATGTCTAGTCAGTGGTCCAATCTGCACCGTATGCCACATGTCATCTCCTCAACCTGCCACTTCACTTCCATGCGTCCTTCCATACTTCCATGTGTCTAACCCAGAGCCTACCACCTGTCACCACATCATTGTGTGGACTTCCACGCGTCAATCCGTACAGTATACGTGTCTGCCACATTAGCTCTTGAAAATGCCAAATATGCATGACACGTGTCAGCCTCTGGTGCTTCCACGTCAGCATGTTGATATCATCATGACATCATGTTGACGTCATCTTCCATGCCATGTTGACGTACTGCTGACGTCAGCAGTATGGACTATTGACTTTGACTTTTTTCATGTTTGATAAAAACTTCAGATCGCGATATCTTTCGCATATGGAGTCCATTTTCGAAAAAATAATTTACTATCGGAATTAACAAAAAAAGCACTACACGATGGCGCTAGTTTCGTCTGAATATGAGAACTTTTAATTTTTTGCCTTTTTGGATACATTTGGAACATATGCTCAACATCCCTATCCTCCACGTGCGACTACTCATCATCTAAATTGCTATGCTCGTTGTCCTAAGCTCGTCCTTCCTCCTCTTCCCCATCATTGTCTGAAAGTACCTCTATATAATTCACCTTTCCCTTTCCCATACACCTATGCCCTGGTTCCCAAGGTTCCTTGAAAATAAAACATAACTTCTTCCTTCTTAACTCTCTTCACGTCTCTTCATCCATCATGTCCTCTCTAGCCCATTGATTTTGAAAGGGCTTCTTGTCTTTTTTCTTTTGAGGAAGAAAATGTTTGGAGGGAAATTTTCTCTTGGGTATTGAATCCTCCATGTCATGTGTCCTAATGATAACATCCTGAAGAGGCCTTAACCGAACCTCACAAGGGTTCATAAAGTCCCTCAATGAAGAGCATAATTAACCTATGCTCTGAGACATATGTCACGATGACTAAAATCCTATGGAACTCTGAAATATAAGCATCTAGTGTCCCACTCTATCTAATCTAATCCAACTCCCTGAAGGGTAACTTCGGGTCCTTCTTGTCAAAATGGTCCATGAATCTCTGTGTGAAATCCAAGTATGATGTGATACTGGCATGCCCTAATGTGACTATCCCATGGTACCACCACTCGTGGTCCTCTCCATACAAGTTAAAAGTAGCATACTTGATGGACTATGTCTCCATAATGGGGTTGAGTTCAAAGTATGTGTTCAACTTCTGAACCCACTCTCTGGCAGTGCATTTGCTAGAGCCATCAAAACAGAGAATGGAAAATTTCCCCACCTTTCGTTGAAGCCCCCAACTCTATGGGCCCCTATTGTAATTTATATGCCTAATCATGTACTTGATAGTATATAAATCCTACAAAGACATGGCTTCCTGAAACTCCTCTCCAAGACTATGATACTCCCTCAAATAATATGTATAAACTTACCACTTTCCTTGTTGCCCTTGATTCCCAGCTTGTTGTCCTTCTAAGAATTGAGGCATATGAGGTGTAGGATTCATCCTACTAGTAGTCCCACTATTATTTCATCTATGTACATGAGTATTGCTCCTTTTAGCATGGTTACCATGGTTACCATTAGTCCTTCCTGAACCATTATTACCTGCATTTTTTGGGTTCCTTTGAGTATTGTTCACAAGCTAGGTGAGAAGCTCAATCATTTGCTATTGCCCCCTTGCTATGTCACTTTGTACCCTTACTATGTCATTTTGTCCCCTTTCCAAGTCATTTAAAATATGCATAGCATGATCATCCAGTTGTTCATTTATGTCTCCCATGTCTTCCTCTTATTTTGACTATGATTGAAATAAGTTTTTATCCCCTCTATGCCTTCTTCTCTTGTATGTGATATAGTCCTCTTCACTCGGAGTCGTAAAAAGAACATGCAATACATAGGTTGGAAAGAACACCATCTCTAATACCATTTTAATAACTCTCCTTACTGTTGTTATAAATTTTTGTTTACTGTTGTAATATTCGACTGATTTTTCACTCAGGACTTTCGTCAAACAGTTTGTTGGTATACCCAATTTCACTATAAAAACCCCTTTTTATTGTTGTTGTTTTGTTTATGTGTTTGCTGGTTGGTTTTCCCCGTGAATTTTTCAATGGATAATTGAGGGTTTGATGCCAAATAGAGTTTTCATATTGTATGCAAATTATGAAAACAAAATTACAAATGGAAATAGCTTAACTAAAGCACCACATTAGCAAATGAACACCACAAAATTGATTTGATTATTATTATAATTCTAACATGTTGCATATGTTAGGAAATATAGAGGTTCAGATCAACCTCTCAAGTAGTATACATCCCCCACAGTAAAAAATCGGTCTCCTCAATATGAGCACATCCCCTCCATAATAAAACTCGTCCCCTACCGCTAGAAATCAGCCTGTCCACAAAAAATGGCAGCCTCACAAAAGAGTACGGCCTCCTCTCCAAATAAACTCAACCTCTATTGGATGAATACAACCTCCCTAGAAATATGGTACCCCCACACAAGATATTGTCCTCTGCAAGGGTATATTTTGGCCCCCTCTAGAAGGAAAACTCGTCTTGCACAAGAGAAACATGGCCTCTACAAGAGAAACTCATCCTCCTTCAGGACACTCGCCCCCCACACAAAAGAAATCTGCCAAGAGATATTGTAAATGAAGAAATTGACTCCCTCAAATCCCCATAAACCCTACAAGTCTGAAACTCTTCCTCCACTATGAAAACCTGTGAGAAATCTAAATGATTCCTCATACCAATTAGCTAGGGTGGAATCGTTTACCACCAAAACCAATTCTCAACAAGGGTTTTGTTGAAAAATCCTAAGCAAGCCACAAGCGCTCTCTCCAAATTGATTTTAGTAAAATAATCAAGAATGGTGAGAGAGTGTGCCCTCGTATCTTTTTTATTTCCACTTTCACCTTTTTGCTAACCTTTTTACCTTTAATAGTGATTTTACCTTTTTGATAAGATTCACCTTTAATATTTTCCCAAAATCACTTTAGAACATCTTTTTTTACTTAATTACTTAATGTCACTTTATAAACATTACCTTTTTCACCCAAAATGACATCAAATAATCAATTAATCCCATTTTTCATCGACTATAGCCTACAGAGAATCAAATAGGCTACTAAGTCATCCTCCAGGAGTGATCATTTGGAAAGGGACATTACAAATATTCCTATGAAGTTTTTATAAAAAAAAAAAATCATGTGAAAACATAACAACTAGGAACAAAAATAATGTAAGCAATATATTATATATAGTTATTATTAATTTAAACCGATATTTTGTATATAAAGTATAAACTAATATATTAAGTATATGTGCATGTACTATATTAACTTAGTTATATGTGTGTGAGAAGAGAGATTGATGGAGCAAGGAAGTTAGGGTTTCTAAGTGGGGTTTCGATAGGTAAGAAGAGATGTATAAGAGCTTATATTAATGTTAGGTTTTTATTGTCAAAGGAATGGATTTTTGATGGAGTGAGGACACTATCCTAGAGCATTTTGATTGGTTGTTTTAGCAGGCCAAAGTAATACGTATTAAAATGGTGCCATGGATAAGATCTTAATGGGATTTAATGGTCAAAGGTAAGGTAAGGATCTTTGCATTACATTAAGGTTTCTTCACTTTTCTCTTTGATAACCATGTAGACAAAGACATTTTCCACTCAAGAGGCCCTTGGTGCTACGAGTCTTTTAGGCTATTTATCAATCCCTGGTATGACTCATTTGACTTAGTAAGGGTGGAGAAGGAAAAATTATTTTTATGGGTACGAGTTCCTAAGTTGTTGATCCATTATATGAATCAAGAATATTAAGGATGGTGATTGGGATAAGTTGGAATATTTTTGTTGTATGTCGTTTGAAACCCTATATTGGGATGGAAATCCAAGAGTCTTATCTTCACAATTATCATGGGATGCCTCAAGAAGAAATGGTGTTTGAATGGGATGGGAATCTTCGAGATATATTCTAGATTACAAAAATATCCCCTTTTGATGTCAATTTTGCATGATTGTGGACATTTCTTTGTGAATACCCACTCAAGAACTTGACCAAATATAAATGATCCAAGTGGGGGAGCTAAGTGAAATCATCCCCTCACAAAAAAAAGGATGTCAAGGTTGTTTCCCTAGTAGATTAAATGGTATAACCAATGCAAAAGGATTACGCTCAAGTCATATCAGGTAAAGGAAAAAACAGGGTTGAGGTTCACAACCTAGAAGTGAGAAGTGGAGCAATAAGTAGATGGTTTGACTGAGATGGATAAGAAAGAAGCGGGATTTGAAGGTTGCATGGGCACTTAGAGAAAGATAGAGATATATTCTAGGCATGTGGGGTTGGGGTCAAAACAGTTGCAGAAAGAGGTGGATAAGGATAGGGTTAAGGAGAAAATATGGTCAAAGGGACATGCTATTATCTATCATCCAAGCATTGATTCTCCTTTCAATAATATTTTGGGTGAGTTATCACAACATATGGAGAACATACATTATTTTCCCCTAGTCTCATAGGAATAAATTGAATACATGTTTCCAGAGATAGAGGGTGTCATGTATGTGTAGGGCAATCCCAAGAGGCATTTGGAGGAAGCAATTCAAGTCATTCTCATTCTAAAATTCCTCCAAGGATATTATGGGGATCTAAGTAGTGAGGGAGTGCAGGGAGAATTTATCTCCAATTCGAGTTTTTTGAGTTGTTCCCCCAACAACAATATATTTTCTAGGGTTGGTTTCTTCTCTATTCGAAGACTTGAGTAACATTGGCTGATCCTCGACCATTTTAGGTAGGCATTTAACATTTATATTGAATCTTGTCTTACTTTTGGCCTCCTCTCCACCCAAGTCTCATATAAGGAGCTCTTGGTATCATGGGAGGCAATAAAATTATTTCATTTAGCTCTTGGACGTGGCATTCAATCCCAACTCTTAGAAGTGGGTGTGAGTTTCCTGCATAACCTTGTAAACAATTTATTCTTAGGGTTTGGTTTACTATTATATGTGGAGATATCATTCAAAATATATGATTTCTCTTGGGATACCTCATTAAATAAGAGTTTCTCTTTACGAGATGTAAGAGTTTTTGTTGATTTTTATATGGGTTAATTATCCTATTCAACCTTCGGGCCTAGACGTGCACACAAAAGCACAATCTTTATTACCCTGTAATTTTATATCCCTAGCTAACTTTCAACTCTTATCATTCTATTAATGAGTAAAATGGACAAGAGTGCACAATTATACCTTAATGAACATGAAAGCATTTACAACCAAAATTAAATTATCCCAAGAATATATAATTAGTTTGAAATGAATCATCACTTTATTATAAATTTCCTTTAAATTAACAAATTAAGACATATATACATAAATTTAGGAAAAAATCAATTAAGACTTAGATGTTTACATGTTCAAACAAATGCCAAATCTAAGGTTGAGCTCATCTATAGGTCTTTTGGTGGAATATTAACAACTAGAGGAGGACAGAAAACTCTCTGCCTAACCAAACCCTTGAACCTTAAGGTTGAGGGCCCTTGAGCTTACTCTCACCCAAGTTAAAACAACAACTCTCCCAAATTTCCAATTCACATCAAATCCTTCTTAAAATGCTCTTGCCATGCCTATTATTCTCCTCTTATACAATGATATGGAATCAATCACAAGGTTTCCCAGTGATCACAACCATACCCTCATCTACATTCCATGCCAAAAAAAAAAAAAAAAANATATATATATATATATATATATATATATATATATATATATATATATATCATGGTAGCTATACCATTGTCATTCCCCAAATGAGCAAATCCCTTCTTAACACACACAAAAATCAACAACATAAGAATCCCCAAACTAGTCTCATGTCCCCTCTTTATATCCAAATTTTAGTTTTATTTAATTATTTATTCTATAAATTTCTATCCATGCCAAGTATCCTAGATGTACTTAACTATCATGCACACCAATTAACATAGCTTGTATACTAGCACAGCTGCTAACTCGTGGCTGGTGAACACCGAAAGGCGGCCTACTGCTGTTAAACTTCTGACTGGCGACCGTTGGTGATGCCAGCACAGAAACGCGACCATCTTAATACTTTAATATTTTTTAATCAGGTAGACGTGGCAATAAGTTAGTGAACACAGTAATTTTTAAACACGATTAGGTAAATGTAAAAAAGTAAACATATAAACAGATGTCTTTATAACAACTCGGAAGTTAATGGATAAAATCAGAGCCATTCATTTATTGTGACGACTAAGAATATTCTAGGCATATTTAATCTCGTCCATAGAAAATGTATTAAGAACTAAAAACCTATTAAATATGCCCATTGTCAATAGGTGTATGCCTTTCGGCGTAATTAATTAAACCTTTGTTATGTTTAATTGTTTGATTGTATTGTACAACCTAAGTGGGCCTAAGAGTTAAGAACGTGTGTTTTCTCCTTGGAGGTCACATGTTCAATTCAAAAGGAGATTGGGGTATGTACATGTGAGTGAGGTGTTATTTTCAGATATTTGTGTGACATGAGCAAGGTACTAGCAAATTTCATTCTTACTTATGGGTTAGAGAGTGAGATGAAATATATTTTCTTGGGAAAGATCTCAATGCCCAAAAATTTTAATTGAAAAAAAAAAGTTATATATATAAACTCCATTACATTTCAAAAATCAAGAAAGTTAAGAATTAAGGGACTAAAAAAATTATCTAAAGAAAATTCCAGTTGTAAGGGACTAAAATTTAAAGTGCTACTTAACAAGTGGATAGTGGATACAGAGACAAGTGGATAAAATAGGGATAGTGAGTGGAGTGATATGGATAGTGTAAAAATAGTAAGTGATATGTCATGGCACTCATATTTATATATATTTGAAAGTGTAATGTGCCCTCATCCCAATCGTTGGATTGAGATAACCATGATGTACTCACATTAATGCAGTCTCAAACATTGGTTTCAAAAGTGTTATGAAGAAAAATGTAGGTTTTTTTTTATTAGTTAAATAAGTGTTCTACATATCCTTGATCTCTATGGTTATAACTTATACTATAGTTATAGTTATAGGTCCAAAATTTAAAGTGAATTGAGAATCTGGAAACGTTAACTTACTGAAATGTTATTTCCTTCTAAACTACACTTGATTTGCTAGTAAATGTTTTGCTAGTAAATGTTAAGGAAAATATTTAATTACATTTTTAACTAGTTAATTATTTGTTTATCGTTACAAAAGTTGATAAACGTCTATAACATTTTGTAACTATATTGGGTCACTGTGCGTTCATATTAATAGAGTACACATCAATAATGTAATGTGTTGCATCAATTATGTTTCTATTTAATCTTTTCATGATATCAGAGTGGGCATGAACCTCTCTCCATCATTGGAGGGTCTAGGGAGCTTGGCTATGGAAGGTTGTGAGGGTTTTGTCCATGTGTTCTGTAAGGAACGTCACGTGCTGAGGAAGGTTCTCATGAGATGAAGGCCAACAAGGGTTTGTTATGCCAAGCTGAAATTGTTTCAGTTGAGCCCGAGGAGAGGAGAGGAGGCCGACAAAGGTTTGTTTTCGTGAGCCGAAATCGTTTGAGTTGAGCCCAAGGAGAGGGCGTGAAGGATATGGGTGAAAGCAGCAGAGCTGTGTCGAGAAGGAAGTTTGTGTAGAAGTCAAAAAGATGTGAACGATAAAGAAAAAGAAGGCGTCAATTTATTTGGTGGAAGAGAGTCGCACATTTTTTCATAGTCGAGAAAGACACCCATAGTTGTGTAAACCTCCATGAAAGAATAGTTGGAGAAGTGGAAGAACCGTCGTGGATATTAATTGATTCACCTTGGAGCCGTTGCCATAAAGAAATTTCCGGTCAAAATTTTATAGTAAAGAAATTTCTAAGAGAAGTTTGTTTTTATGAGCCCTTTTTTCAATTTTATGAAGAAATGCATTTGTAAGGAGTTGCAAAGAGGAGACACGTTTCTTGGGTTAAAATTTTATTTTAAATATTAAAAGAAAATCAAAGATTGATTTTTAAGGATATATTTTGAAAAGTCCACACCATATGAAGACAGGTCTGTGAAGATATTGGATTTTAAATTTTTTGTAGAATTATATATAATGGATGTGTTTGCCTATATACATAGAGATAGTCATGTTTATTAAAAAATATTGATATTTAGTGGAGGGTTTATGTTAAAGTGAAATTGGTGTAATTAGTCTATTCATGTCATGTCAATGTCAAAGGAAAATTAAAGTCATGGAACATGTCAAAGGTTTGTATGTTGATGTAAAAAGTTGCTAAAGTATTTGGAATTATTATTGATAATATATGTATTGATATTCACGACCTTAATATGAATTTGATGTTATTTTGTTAGAATTTGCATCTCTAACAAATGACGAGACAATATGGAAATCCAAGACGAAGGTAAATTCAAGAGGAAAAAGGAAAACACGTGGTGATGAGATTTATTTTGGCATTTATAAAGAAAGTTGCAAAGAAAGAAGAAAGTTCAGTGAACCGAAAAAGTTGATAGATTCCAGTCAGGCCAGCATAGTCGATAGATGAAGAAGAGTCGCAATGGAGCGAATAGTCTGCAAGATAGAAAATTGAGGCTTCCAGGGAGAAGAAGTCGCAAGACAAAAGTATTGCCTCTTCTATTGTTGAAGATACTAACGCTGAGCCATTTTGTGGACAACGTTTCAACATTATTGAGCAGTAAAAACTGCATGCAGAAACCTCACCCCGAGAAAGAAAGGAAATTAAAAATCCATGAAAACAAAAGATGGGAAGAGACATAAAGAAAGTGGAGAAGAGAATCCAACAAAATACAACAAAATTTTGGTTAATTTTTTGTTTTTTCAATCACCAGCAAATATAAGAAGAAATGAAATGTTGTAATTTGAGGGGTGCATGTTCAGTTGTACCTGACACCCTAGTAGACACTCCAATAAATTTTTTGGTATAAGTTTTTCTTGGTTCCAGTTGTAACAAGTTGTTGTAAATCTTGCCATATGCAAGTTGTATTCCCCAAATGTTCAGTAAGTCCATATTGAGTCAGGCCTACATAGGTCAGTATGTCATCATGTAGCATGTATCTTGGTTTCAAGCAGCATGAAGCGTTGGCCATGATACATCATAACTATCCCTGGTTTCGAGCAGCATGAAGCGTTGGCCATGGGAGAGATGATACATCAAGTTGTGGAATGAACCATTGGGTAGGTACGAGGGTGTTAGTAGGTGCACTCGTATCTAAGCTTGATTATGAATCAGAGAAGTTGAATCTTTGATTTGCAATGGGGGAATGTGAGATAGATTAATCTCAGAGCTAGTTAGGACCAAATTTTTTTTAAGGGGGAGTGTGAAGTCTATTGCATTGGACGTTGGTGATAATGATAGATTTTGATCGAATGTAATTAAGGGGGAGTGTTAAGGAAAATACCTAATTGCATCCTTAACTAGTTAATTAGTTGTTTATCGTTACAGGAGTTGTTAAACCTCCGTAACATTTTGTAACTATATTATGTAACTGTATGTTCATATTAATAGAGTACACATCAATAGTGTAATGTGTTGCATCAATTATGTCTCTTCTTAATCTTCTCGGTAAAGCAAGGTCATGTGTGATGAGTCATGTGTGATGAAAAATAAAGGTCTCATAGATCTCCATATCTAACTATGGTATATTATCTAACTTAGTTTTTATAAGGGATTGTACCATTGCACTTTTATTATAATCTGTGTTCACCTTGCCAATCATTAATATAAGGGTTATTCCCTCCTATCCTCATAGTCATGATAGCTACTCATGTGAAAATACAATAACAATGAATCCATGACTGATTTCAAACTCGTGTCAAAATTAATAATGTATTATTATTATATATAATTTTAAATTTATAATATGTCAACAACGTATTATAGGTTAACATCTTTCTTCGGCATGAAATAACTAAAATATCCAATTTCCTCTTCACTAAAATAATGATCTCAATTAAATCTAGTATTATGTGGAAATTTCATAAATATGCACTTTAAAAGATTTTAGAAATTTTATCTCATTTACTTGAGGTTCCTTGAATCTATTTCATAGAATTTCCATCCTTACCGCTAAATCAAAAATATTTATTACAACAACAAATACTTCAAATATGTCCAACATTTTCACTAGATAAGTTATTGAATGAGAGAAGAATATCACAAACCTTAGTGCACAATCTTTAGAAACACATGCATCTGAAAATTATTTTTATAATAGAGGATTTGTAACATCCCTAAACATGTTTCTTAGCTTCATCTAGGCATGCTAAAACACATAATATTTCAGCCCCACTATCCCAACAAATCAACTCATACAACCATGAAACTACTCATAACAATGAGAAATCAAAGTTTGATTTTTAGAACTTCAATATATAAATTTAGGATAACAATAATACACTTCATATATTACACAAATGAAGATAAAGTACAATACTTAAACTCATCCCAAGCCTATACAATAATTCCCTTCAACTCATCATGAGCAAGGACTCTTCAACTACTTCTCAAATCAACTCATCCCAAGTTGGTACAATAAGTCCCTTTAGTTCATCCCAAGCAGGGACTCCTCAATTGCCACTAAAACCCTAGCTAGGGCATCCACCATAAATAATAATCCCTAACCAACAATACAACGACCTAGCAAGGCATCCCACCAAGTTATGTAACCACACCAAAGGTTCCACAATAAGATAGCATCAACACCAACAAGTCCACCCATGTATCTCCCACTTGCATCTCATAAGCTATCAAGAAGATTCACCAAGTATGCATCGCATAAACTCGACATGCATCCAAGCATTACAAATCGTGCTCTAGTGTTTTATCCCAAAAATTCTAGGACTAGATCACACCAAGACTTAACGACATACCCCACTATGCCAAGTATTCTCTAGGGTTTACTTCACACAAACCCTAAGTTTTCAACTCTTATATCACACAAGCGTAAAGACTCCAAGATAAGTACATCAAGTTTTACTTGAATTATTTGTTATGATAAAATCTCTCTCCTCCCTTTATATAAGAGAGTTGAGGGAGGTCAACAAGTGAAAAGTGGACCAAGTCCACAATAACCCACTTTAAGTCACTATACTAGGCCCATAAGCAGAGTGCTCCTCTACCAAGAGAGTGCACATGTCACTAAGGGGCTAGGCATCACCTCCCAAGTGAAGTAATCTCCAAGATAAACCTCCACATGTCAATCCCTCCTCAACCTAAGACCAAACACTCTCCAAGACAAGCTTCTAAGCTCAACACTCTTCCTCCACATGTGTGTAACTAGGTCTAAAGCAACCTCTAGTGGAGCGCCCTCCAAGAAAGACTCCCTCAAGTAAAGTGATCTATATCCACTTGTGTGTCATGTGGTCTCGATGATCCTAGGGTCAAGCACCCTTCCTTCTCATGCCTAACACTTCTCCACAAGATAGCACAACCTCTTATGCTAAGAACCCATCCTCTTTAACATGCATCCATGTAGAATATGTCAACTACCACATAAGATGACTACCTTCACAATTAGTGCACCTCCTCTAGCACATATCATGAGGACAAGCATCCACTTATAATGGGCTTTCCAAATGTAAGTCAACCAAAACAATCTAAGATAGGTTAGGGTTTCAGCATTCACCCCACATCACATGAAGCGCACCCCTAACATGGTGTAAATGCTTTCGAAGCAAGCAAAAAGCCAACGCAATTGACCAAGTTTTTTGGATTGAGAAATTATATTAAAAACAAAAGACACTTGATTATTAAGTTATAAGGTCATTCAAACAACTCAATTGTGCATGTGCATGGGAAAAAAGAGTATAAATGATACGGATTATGTTGAAACTATACAAGAAATTATTAAATAGAATAAATATTCCTTTTAAGTTAGTACTTTTAAATGAAAGTGGTTTGAAATATTTATTAATATATCTCATTCAAAGATGGATGCATATAGTAATTTGCATACAACTAGTAAAACAAAAATTTTAATTTCTAAAAATGTGCCAGATTTGTGGCAAGTCACTATAGTTAGGTGTTTTTCACTCATACGTTATCGATGAGAAAAGGTAGTTTGTAATTCCATATTGAAAAATAGGTGAAAAGATGTTCCAACGGAGTGATTTTCCTACATATTCAATTTGTAAGATAGAAGCTAAAGATTATGAATAATTGGTCATTACTCATGGAATTAGTAAATATTAATACGTCAACTTTGACTAAATTATACATGTAACCTTGACATTCCCTTTATATGTTTGGTTATCTAAGTGGTTGTTTTGGATCATCTCAAAAATGGTGTCAATTTTGATCATTTTTGTTTTGTTTTTTTTTTTGTTTTAGGCCCTTCCCAATAAATTTTTTTTTGGGGTGAAAAATGATGAAAATTAATCTTAAATGCACTATGAAGCTTAAGCTTTAAGAAGAACTTTAAAATGAAGTATAACATTAAGGAAATCAAAGATCATATACGAAAGTTGTGGTATAGAGAAGGTGTTGTTCCAACTAAGTTGTCTAGATCTGACCTTCCTTTTCCCACCCCAAGTTCTAGGTTCAAGGTATATTCTTTGCGGTTTGTGTTTTCTAGGGCTTATGCTTCATATTGTAATAATAACTACTATGTACTCTTGTGTACAGTGCAGTGTTTTTCCACAATTAATTCTTAAATGGAAGTTGATTTTCAATGTAATAATTTGCTTTCATTAATGTATTTTGTGTTCTTTTCTACAATATCATGTGTTCTTTCAATTTATTCTCAAACTAATTTGAATTAGTTAAAAATTTCAAAGCTTTGATATACAATAATTTTGATTTTTGTGTTTCGTATTAATAGATGTTATTTTTTTTAATTTAAATTTATTGTTGATTTTCAAATTGATCTGAATGACTTGGAAATTTCAAAGTGTTGATAACAATAATTTCAACTTTCAACTTTCTAATTAACAGCTTTTGTTTTTCTTTTTAATGACTATATGAGAAATGGATCATAGAGGAGGACTAGGTAGATTAAGAGGATGGTGAGGAGATCTACCCTAAATCCATATTAAGTACCAAGGAGAAGCTATTAAAGATGTGGAGGGAGATGAGAGAATTCAACAACAATTTATTACTAGGGTATGGACTAGATGGAAACCTTATCAAGACTTTAGGAAATGGCATAAATGATTTAAAGATTTGATTTGTAGTGATAGGATGGGATGATCACGTTGATTGGGACGATAAATTAACTTCATGGAATTTTATATATAGTAAGGACATGTCAGAACCTTTATTTCTCTAACTTTTGGAGTAAAAGTGGATAGATACTTAGGTACTGGAGATCCATGTAAAGAGGTAAGATTCAATCAGAGGTTGGTAGAAGGAATTGCTACATTGGATAATGGGGTAGTGTCAAGGATTTTGTTACTAGTATTTGATATGTGTGGAGAACCCAAAACCCTAATTGAAAATACATTTGTAGGAGAGAATTGTGTGTTAGAGTAAGGGATAGGGTGGGGAATGTTATCTGAGGTTGGATAGAGAGATGAAGGGACATCAAATAATGGTGGGAAGGATATAGATAAGAAGGTGGATGAAACGGAAAGGAAGTTGCAGTCTATAAGTCCTAGAAAAGAAAGACTTAAAATGGTTCCTAGTGAAGATGTAGGAATTGAGGCTATTAAATCTCTAACGAAAAAAACTCTCGTGGGAAATTTAGTGTTAAGAAAGTAAAATACAACTCATTTCAAAGGTGGATGGAGGATAATTGGTTCAACATCCTTGTATGTATGTAGAAATTCCATATCATGATGCACAAATGGCTCTTCTTTGAGTTCAAATATGAGGAGGCAAAGCTCATTTTGAGTAAATAGTGGTTTCGAGGTCCACTAGTTTTATGCTCTAAACAATGGAGAGCAGGTTTTAGTATTTGAAGTTAACACATATTTATTTAATCAATTTAGGTGTTGATGTTGGGACTCCCTATGGAGATTTCGAGCGAAGAAATTATGGAAAGACTAGGTAATAGTTTGGGGCAACTTATAGACAATGAAGCGGATTACTAGAACAAGGTGCATGGGAAAGTTGTAAAATTTTTAGTGGAAATGGACCTTCACGAGGGCTTACTGGAAGAAATTGATATCAAATGGGGAAAATAGAATTATGTTCACTAATTGGACTATTGGAAAGTCCCTTTTAGATGTCTATTATACCATGGAATTGGTCATGTTTGGAATAATTTTGGGAAAAAAGAAGGAAAATTGGGTTTGGGGGAAGAAGGAGGTGGGAGGATAAAAAAACTAGAATTTCTAAGTTCTAAGGAGATAAAGGAATGGACAATAGAAGATTGTGTGGCAATAATTGAAGGAAAGGGTTTAGAGGCAGTTAAGAGTGAAAGCGATACTAGAAATGGAAGGGTTTAGAGGCGGTAAGGGATGAAATTGATACTAGAAATTTATAATCTCAAAGCTTGTTGATGTCCTAATATCAAGGAGAACTATCTAAAATGAATTAGCTATTAGAGTTTAGAAAGTTTCTATAAGAGATTTGTATATATTTGAAAAGAGCTACTTAATCTCTTTTGAAAAAATATACTTAATCTCTTTGCTTTAAAATAAAATTTAAAATATTAAGTTTAATCTCATTACAACCCACATGGAACTAGAAATGGGAACGACGAAAGAGAATCGGGAAAGAGAACATCTATATTCAAAATGATTTATGACAAAAAAAAAAATCATTTTGTCATTTGTTCTCATGTGGATAAAAAACAATTATGCAAATTTTAATTGATTTGATTATATTTTCCATAAATTAACTACCCTTTAATATTTACATGACGAAATACAAACTCATTTATTAATATTAAAGAGAAAATTAGCTATTCATCTATTGATATCGAGAAAATACACAATAACCTATTAATATTCAAGGGAAAAATATAAACTAGATGAGTATTAAGCTCTCCATAAGAAAACCTATCACTAAATATAATATCCAAAAGTAATATATATGTCTTGATTTTACTCAATCTATAAGCATACTTTAGAAAAACTCTCATGGAGAATTCCATCCTAGAAGGTCAAAACATTGATTTTTTTTTTAATATTGGATTGGAAATGAACGAAACGAAAAGAATTCAATCCAATTGTTTTCCAAGAATGAAATCTTGTCAACGTTTTCAACAGACATCAGGCTCAAGATATCCATCTTTATCGAACAAATTCTCTCACTGCAATCCTAAGATAATGTATAAACTGGAATATGAGTCTTTTGGATCTTTAAAAGAAATAGAGTCTAGGTTTTAAAAAGTAAATTCTATTACCTAGTCAATGAGCATACTCGATGTTTCCACTACAAGCCTAAGATAATGCATAAATTAAATATGAGTTATTTATGCCTTCAAAAGTAAAGTAAAGATCTCGTCAAATCCTGTTAGCACAATTGGTTTTGATAGGTCTTGTTATGTAAGACAACCCAAGTTTAAAACTTGGCTAGTTAAGAGGAGACACCTAAAATTTATACATGCTAAGGGTTGGTGTGACCTAAGATCAATACGATCCTTGGGTGATTTTGACGACTTAGAGACCCTTGGATCATAGTTTCTTACACCACGTTCTAGTACTGCAAGTCACAGAAAAACTAACAAACAAACAAAAAACGTAAAAACCCTTAAAATCATTAATGAAATAATTTTCAAAATAAAAAATAACAATTGGTACACCAAATTAATAAGTGCTTAGGGATTAGTTCTCAAAATATATTTGCACATCTACTCAATTTTTTGGAGCGTTGGTCTACATCTTCTTCCTCTATCAAATGAAAAAATGGAATATTGACTACTTATACGAAACCTAGATGATGCATAATAGTGAATATTTAGGCAATGAATAATAGCATCTTTGATTTGAAAATGAAAGGGACCCATTATATACTCATGTACATCATTTATTCAAAATAAATAAATACTTTGAAGCTTGCAAGGTACTATCAAATTCTCACAACTAGAACTTGACAAACTCAAAATAAAAAACAACTCACAAAAAAAAATTCGACATATTGAGATTACCAACTAAAAATAAAGAGACAACTCACACAAAAAGTAAAAGACATTCTCTCTTATCATATTCCAATTACCGAGTAGTATGTAAGGTAAGGCTAGTTTCCACCCCAATATTAGAGTTTCTCTTAGGGTAGCTTCAAGAATAGCATATCAGTAGTGAAGTATCCTTTGTAAACCTAGTTTAATGGTTATTTTAGTTAAATTTCTATAAAGCATGTTGAAAGTCAAAAGTTAGATTGGTATTAAAATACTAAAAAATGTAAGTTTTCCTTGACACCAAGGTATCAATGAAATATGTTGGAAGTCATGGACCCTCACCATCTTTGATTTGAAAATGAAAGGGACCCATTATATACTCATGTACATCATTTATTCAAAATAAATAAATACTTTGAAGCTTGCAAGGTACTATCAAAGTCTCACAACTAGAACTTGACAAACTCAAAATAAAAAAACAACTCACAAAAAAAAATTCGACATATTGAGATTACCAACTAAAAATAAAGAGACAACTCACACAAAAAGTAAAAGACATTCTCTCTTATCATATTCCAATTACCGAGTAGTATGTAAGGTAAGGTTAGTTTCCACCCCAATATTAGAGTTTCTCTTAGGGTAGCTTCAAGAATAGCATATCAGCAGTGAAGTATCCTTTGTAAACCTAGTTTAATGGTTATTTTAGTTAAATTTCTATAAAGCATGTTGAAAGTCAAAAGTTAGATTGGTATTAAAATACTAAAAAATGTAAGTTTTCCTTGACACCAAGGTATCAATGAAATATGTTGGAAGTCATGGACCCTCACCATCTTTGATTTGAAAATGAAAGGGACCCATTATATACTCATGTACATCATTTATTCAAAATAAATAAATACTTTGAAGCTTGCAAGGTACTATCAAAGTCTCACAACTAGAACTTGACAAACTCAAAATAAAAAAACAACTCACAAAAAAAAATTCGACATATTGAGATTACCAACTAAAAATAAAGAGACAACTCACACAAAAAGTAAAAGACATTCTCTCTTATCATATTCCAATTACCGAGTAGTATGTAAGGTAAGGTTAGTTTCCACCCCAATATTAGAGTTTCTCTTAGGGTAGCTTCAAGAATAGCATATCAACAGTGAAGTATCCTTTGTAAACCTAGTTTAATGGTTATTTTAGTTAAATTTCTATAAAGCATGTTGAAAGTCAAAAGTTAGATTGGTATTAAAATACTAAAAAATGTAAGTTTTCCTTGACACCAAGGTATCAATGAAATATGTTGGAAGTCATGGACCCTCACCAATTGACTTAATGTTTAATGATTATAATATGCTAATTAAATAGATAAAATCATCATAACTTTCCAACTGGACTAATCTTTAATGATTACAAAATCCTAATTAAAATCATCATTACTTCCCAACTAGGATAATCTTTGTTGATTACAAAATCCTAATTAAATATATAAAACAAAATGAGTAGTGTAAATATGTTGTTGGAAGTCATCAGCATGATGTTTAATGATTATGATATTCTATTGAAATAGCTAAATCATCATTTATTTCCAAGTGGACTAATATTTAATGATTACATCATCCTAATCAAATAGCCAAAACCAAACTAGTAGTGCATTTAGATTTCAGTCAAATAATTTACACATTTAAGTGCAATCTCATCAAGTTTCATTCATTCATTCTATATCCTTTGGTGTCCTTAAATCATTTTCTTTTCTACACAAAGTTCAATGTTTAGAGGGTGAGGGTGGGGGTGGGGGGAATATTAGAGAAAACATAATATTATGTTTTCTCTAATATTCCCCCCACCCCCACCCTCACCCTCAACATGTTCAAGTCTAAACATCTGCAGTATTTGGGTGGGGGTCGGGGGAATATTAGAAAAAACATAATAATATTCAGGTGGGGGTGGGGGGAATATTAGAAAAAACATAATATTATGTTTTCTCTAATATTCCCCCCACCCTCACCCTCAACATGTTCAAGTCTAAACATCTGCAATATTTTGTCCTTTTGACTAAAAAGAGACATATTTTTTTATTGGTAAGGGGATTATTGTTGGAAACACTGAGAGGGGGGTGAATCAATATTACCTTTTTAAACAATTAGTTATTACTTTTTTATTCTAGTTATCATCACAGTAGATCAAAAATGGACTTGTATTTAAGAATCAATTATATAAGTATACTTAACAAGAATTACAAAGTTTATAAAGAATATTATGTGATTGTGAAGGACACCAATTCTCTTTAGAGCACCAACTCTTGGAGACACAAATCCCCTTCTTCAGGGCACCAACCGTAGGAAGCACTAACTCCCATGTTTTAGGGCACCAACCCTAGGAAGTACCAACTCCCTTGTTTTAGGGCACCAACCCTAGTGTTGACGCTTGAATCCGTTGGGACTGAAACGACAACCTCACAAGGATACAAATCCTCCTGTGTTTTTATAGAGGTGGTACTCCTTTGTTCGAGATTTTTAAAATGTGGGACTTTTATAGAAGTTCGTCGAAGGAAAGTAAAAATATATATAAAAGAAAAATGGAAAATGTTTTTCTTTATTTTTGTTTAAAAGAAAGTTCCTAAGAATGGACCAGGAAACACATACATTCATACATTTAAAGCAAATAAACAAAATTTCCTCACATCCATCATAGTAGGGCTAAATATTTCTGATCACATAAAAAAATAAAAGAAAATGATCTACATGCAAAAGAGAACTTTGACAGAGTGATACATGGACAGCTCAAATAAGTATAATGATAGATCAACCTCAAATACTTTATATTCAGAAAAATTGGGTTACAAAGTACAGTCGAGATTGCTCCCAAAATAGCTCTCTTGGAATTTCTAAAAAATATATAGTTCAATACATATTCTCTTAAATTAAAATGTGTTTGTCATAATGATTGGAGTTGGGGCTCCCACGGACCATAAATCAAATATGTATAAGAATGAATTTTGTAGAAAGAAGAAAGTGGGCAGTGGAAGACAGCAAGACCTGGTAAGAAGAAAAAAGAAATTATCAATCTTCGGTTAAACCTTTCTATTTAAAGAGGCGGAGTAACTAGATGAAGAGCTTCATAAAGACAGAAAGATGTGATCAATATGAACTTAATGTGATGGTATCTCATGTTTGTCACTTTCTCATTGATGTCCTTTTATGGATTTCATCGACGGTTACAGGAACCATCTCAATCATCCTTTGTCCTTCATCGATAAGTTTGTCGACATCCTTTTTAAACCACTCCTCGATGTAGTTCCTCATTAGTGCCACGTTGATTTGAAATCGGATTTTTAAATTGAAGATCTCTCCTTACAAGTCCCTTAGATCAATAGAAATATTCCACAAAGCTTCTTCAATATCTTGATTTTTAATCAAATAGTCGACTAGCCAGTTTTCCACGTCATCTTCACTATACTCAATAATGCCATAGAATTTTTCAAAGGATAATCCTTTAAAGATCTCAAATTGTTCGTCAAATGTTTGCTTGGTTAAGAACAACAAGTTGAGTATCAATTTGGGGTCTTGGACCTCATTGGTGCTCCCAGCTAGGCCTATCTCAGTCATCTTTTTGAATAATTCTTGTCTTCTGGTTATGGCCTGGTTGCATGCTTGGACAATAATATTCAAGTTCTTAACCTTTTCCTTCCAGCATGCGTTTAGTTGGTTTATCCGGTTCGGAAAAGGGAGATCCTCCTCTTTTATTCTCAACTCTGTCATATTGGTAACTTTAAAACCAAAGGGTACAACCGCATCAAGGTAAAAACCTTCCTTGTTTTTCAAATCTGCCTGTAAATATTCATGAAAACTGTGTGCTCTCATTCCAAAAGAGAACATGATCTTTGACATCTCCCAAGCCTCTGTAATTAATTCCATTCTTTTCTTGATATTCTTCTCCACATAGGCTCAGGATGATGTGAGAAGGCTTGTCGATCCTTTTAATTTTGTTGCAGGTGTGGTAGGATCGATAATTGCTAAAGGACTAGCAAGTACTAGAAGAGGCATTAAAGTTTCCTCCAATTCTTTGATTCGTTCCTTTAACCTGACATTCTCTGCTTCAAGACCTCCAATATAATTATCTAGAGCATCTTCAGTTGCTCGGTGAATTTGGGAAATTTGGGAAGGCCGCATATTCCATAGGTTAATCTCTGAATGAGATTTCCCCCTTTTATTCTTTACATCTATTTTCTCAATAATAATAAATTTGGACTCGCTGTCAAAAATAGCACTCTGAAATACAAAAGACTTTTCTTCATCGAAGGTCTGCTCTCAATTATTTCCATCTAAGGATTTTGATGAGAAGTGTTCTCTAGTTGATCGACGTTGGGGAACACTTTCGATGTCAATTTCGAGTTCCATATCCTCGAGGGAGAGGTCGTGGATGTCGCTTTCACCTCAAGGTCCCTCCTCTTCTTGCACAATGTTTTTTCTTTTCTTCCTCAAGGGAAGCTTGTGAGAACTTTCAATTTTGACTAAAGGAGGGTTTTATCTCCTCCTCCGCCTGAAAAACTGTGGTTTACTTTCTTAATTTGGTGGCTCGTTGGAGCGTTGCTCCGAGATGTTGTACTAGTTGGAGTGACAGTCAAGGATTGGGCACTTTTCTCACCCAAAACTTTTCCTCTCTGCTTGTATGACTCATTAGTGTTGAGTATCATTTCCAGGTCACCAGTGTCACGAGCGGGAGTGCCTGAGAAATTATCTTCGTATTCATTCAAAATAGCATTAATGAAAGAATTGTTGAAACCAACAGCCAATAGATGTTCTACAAAAATTCCGCTAGGGTCGAACCCTTTTACTCTTTTAGCATATTTTAGATTGAGGTTGTGGAAGTAGCCCGCGAATTCATCAATTGTTCATATTTCTGAATATGAAGTCCCCAACTTTCCAAGGCAGAGGTATGAATTGTTTTTTTCACTTTTCATGGAAAAAAATGAAACCAGTAGTTGTAATGCCTTGCTATTTCAGCAACAAACATTTTGTCATATATGTGGCACAGAAGGAAGGAAGGATTTTCCTTGGAACCAAAAATCCTTATAACGTTATAATTCTCCATTTTTTCTAGTGTCCCCTTCCTATCTAGGAACTTACTCGCCTCGTCAGAAATCTGGGGAGTGTCCTTTCCAAACAACAAGCCTTTAAAATCTAAGACAAAATCATTAAAAACTTCATAAAAATGTTGGGAGGATTTGTGCCTCCATAATTTTTTATACCGGAAGGTTACTAGGTCAAATTTGCAGTTTACCTTCTTACACACAGATAATCTCAGGAACTGGCAGCAATGCATTATTGCGAAAACCAAATAAGATGACATAAAGAATTTCTTCTCCTTCTTGTATTGCAACTATTGGGAAGAGATTTCAATGGAAATCAACATACCCCAATCGGAGATGGCATGTTATTTGACCATAAAATATAGAATGTAAAGAATCATCCGGGAGATGCTGGCTATAGTTTCTTGTCTTGTTATCCTCATGAAAAGTCATGTAATTTACCGGAGGGGATTTTTAAATGACCCAACCTGCAATCTCGTGATGTCCTTGGGGATGGCTACTAGGTTCTCTAGGAATTCAGGTAAGAGGTCCAATCCATTGTCATGCTTCTTTAATAACTCCCTGCAATCTTCGCCCTTGAAGGTGAGTGTTGGCTCGGGAATTCTCAACATCTTACGGAATACCTGAGGCGATAGAGAGACAGGGGAATGGTCCCGCATTTGAATAATCTGTTGGCTTGGAATGTATCTCTTGATGCACCAAGTGACCAACTCCTTACAGTCAAATACTTATGGGACACAACCTGCGTGTGCAATTCTAGACGTCCATATTACTTCCTTCTGGGCAAAAGGGGATGAGTAGTAGGAATATGCTCTAGACCACTTAAAACTGTGGTCCTTGTGCCCGAAAATATTCAATGTATATCCACAGAACTGTTGTCAAGTTGCTTCCATAAGTTGAAGAGAATGTTCCCTTGCTCCAGATTATGTTTAAAATGAATGCTAGAGGGGGATAATATAATTCTCCGTAAATCCTACTTTAATGTGTTTTAATAGGAGATCTCCTTGAGCTTTTTTCTTATTAATGACAATCCTTTTGAAACTGCATGGTAAGTTATTCGCATTAAAATCATATTAAATGTGCATTGGGAAGGGTATGAGGGTGGCAAGTGTTAATATTATGGTAGTTGCGGGAGGTATTTACCCCCACGTGTGAACCTGACAAGAATAGAAGACTCCGGGAAGCAAGAGAAACCCTAATGAGTTGGCTAATAACCCTAGAAGCCTTGTCGGCTCAAGAAGATAATTTATGTTAGGCTATTAGCCTCCAAGAGAAGAAGTCGGCCAGAATTAATAATAATATACTGAACAAACACATACCCAGAAGGAGAAGTCAGTCCCATCAAACTGGCAGGATTACTATAAATACAGGGTGCCAGTTCTCATTTGCAGCATCTCAGCAGTTATAGACAGAGCCAGTTCTGTGCAGCAGTTTCCCAGTTGGTGCGCACTGCAGTTGCAGTCTGGTGCACAGGTTTGGAGGAGGGTTGCAGGTGCAGCTGCAGCAATAGCTAGTTTCATTATTGGCTTGGATATCTCTTGGCTAGTGTTTGGGACTATCTGATCAGCTTTTGTGATGCGCTATCCTTGGGGATTGATGCGCTACTCTTTGTTCGGCTATCTATCCTAGGGTTTGCTTCTAGAGGAATTTCTTAGTCAAGGTTAAGGTGCTCGGAGGGAGGCTTCGGCCTATGGTTGGGTGACGAAGGTATCGTCAATGGTAAAATGAGCACACCATCTTCTATATTCTAACAGCAAGGATGGACGGGAGAAAAATATGATTTGAGATTTTTTTTGAACTCGCGAGTCCGCAACGGTATAAGGTGCAAAATTGGTTAAGTATAGAATGGTGTGGCGGTCGGATGGACTCATTATAGGAGGAATGAGACTTGGAAGTTCGGGGAGTCCGAGGATCAAAATGTAGTTCACAGAGCTTTTTGGTGCAATGTGTATATCATGAAACATGGGAGCATGAGAGTTTGATCCTGCCAACCTGGGAACCCACAATCATAAAATCAGTTAAGTATGGAACAACACGGTGGTCGGTCAGACTTGTGATGTGAAGTTATAGATGGATATGAGAAACCATAAGTCTACCAACCCAGGAACCCACCATATGAAAAATGTGACTAAGTGTAGAACTAGAAAGGGATAGTAGGAGGGGGAAAAAAAGGGAAAACGGGTAAGTATAGAAGAGGGAAAAGAAAGGAAAAAAAAATAATTTGGGAAAATAGAAAAGGGGAGGGAAATTTTGGAAGCGGGAATTAACCTCAACAATAGGATCCAACTGAGGGATGATAACCCCCTGTGGGTTGTCAAGAATCCAGAATCTCTCGTGACCAGGTGCTTCTACCCATTGGGCTATGGAGTCAAATTAAGAATATACAAACTGAAAATAAAATTATGTACAATGAGAATGAAAAAGTGCTAGGAGAAGAAACATTTCAAATTTCTCCCATTGACATGTAGCATTAACCTTTTTCCTTTCATGTAATGGAGCATATATGAGTTAAATCCCGATATCTTTTCAATGACATAGGGTCTGATCCAGAGTGCTTCGAACTTTGTATGCATGGATGGATTCTCTTTGGATTTGTTCTAAAGCAGTACCAGTTCTCCCTTATGAAATTCCTTCATAGTTGTGCTTTGATCAAAATATCTCTTGATGCTCTGTTGCCTCTTAGAATTTCGATTCAAGGCCTTGGTTTGTTCCTCTTCTAGCTTCAGCAATTGATTGATTTTTTTTCTGGATAAGAGAAGTGTCTTTTGTATCCTCAGTATTAACCACGTAGATAAATGCATTAAGCTCGAGGCTAATCGAAATTTTTGCCTCTTTCCCATAAACCAATAAATATGGAGACATCCTAATGCTATCCTTCGAGGTTGTCCTACTTGCCCATAATGCTTTTGTTGGCTTTAGATGCCAATTCCTCTGGTTTCTATCAACGGTTTTCTTCAATATTTGCACTAGTGTTTTGTTCGTGGATTCAGCAAGGTCATTTCCTTGTGGATAATAATTCGATGATTGACCCATGATGATCCCATATTTGTCGCAAAACTCTATGAAATTTGACCCAATGAATATCGAACCATTGTCTGTGATAAATTTATCAAGGACACCAAACCTCGACATAATGTTGTTCTTGAGGAATCTAATCAATTCTTCAGCATCAGCCTTCTTTAGCACCACCGCTTATGTCCATTTCGTGAAATAATCAATAGCTTTCAAAATGTACATATTCCCCTTGCTATATTTCGGATTAATCGACCCAATAGCATCGAGTCCCCACAGGGAAAATGGTTGTTCCACCACAATCGACTGCAAAGGTATTGCATCTTTCTTCATTTTTCCTGAAAATTACTAACATGACAGACATATCCTTATTGCGGCATACGAATCCCTAAAGATTGATGACCAGTAAAATTCTTCTCTGATTATTTTGTGGACAGTTGCAGTAGGTGCAAAGTGTCCACCACATATTCCCTCATGGAATTATTTGATCAATCCTTGAGCTTGATTCTCAACGACGCATCTCAGTAGTATGCCATCAAAATTTCTTCTAAAAAGTATGTCAGCAATCAACATGTATTGTTTCTCCTTCATCTTGAGTGTCCTTCGCTCATTGGGATTCATTGTAACAGGGAATTTCCCATACCTTAAATAGATATGATATCTTTGTACCATTTTGAATCAGCTAATGGTTCTCCGACTGAGATTGAAATCATCCCATTAACTGATTCCCCATTCGCAATAAGCTTGCATAAACCTTGTCCTTTGATTTCCTTCAAAGGTTTAATCTCGATATCATACTCTTGAATTTTCGCTAACCAGTTAGCCCATTTCCCTTCTCTCAATTGTTGATTTAGAAGCATCTTGATTGGTGACGAGGGAACATAAGCTATAACATGGGAGTTTAATATATACGTCTGAAAGTGTTCCATAGATTTTACAAGAACCAAATCATGTTTCTCGAGTTATGAATACCTCAACTCATAATCGTGTAGGGTTTTTCTCATAAAACTTATCGGGAGATCTTCTCCATTGTTATTTTTCTGAGTGAGGATGGATGCAATGACTGCCTCTATATCAAATGAATAGATAATAAAATCTCTCTAAAATTCTGGAATAATGAGGACGGGAGCAGTGATGATTCTCCCTTTGATATTTTTGAACGCTTCTTGAGTATCTGTTGTCCACTTGAATCTCTTCTTCTTTTTCAACAACAAATTGATAGGTTTTACGATGCTTGTGTAATCAAGGACAAATCTTCGAACAAAATTGATTTTCCCAAAGAATGATTGGACTCCCTTTTTAGACATCGAGGCATTGAGTTCATTAATTGCTTTGACTCTTTTTGGATCTATGTAAATCCCTTCCTTGCATACAATGTGGCCCAACAAATTGCCTTGAGTCACAACGAACAAACATTTCTTTGGGTTCAGAGAAACGTCATATAATCTACAGCTTTCAAAAACCTTTATTAAATGATGGATGTGATCCTCCCTTTTGTTTGAATGCACTGTCAAGTCATATTGATAGTTTGAAATAAAATTTCCTATCAATCTGTTGAATGCATGATCCATGTCCCTTTGGAAAGTGGCTCCATCATTCTTCAAACTGAAGGCCATTCTAGCATATGCATATGTTTCCCATGGTGTGATAAATGTTGTCTTTGTTCTATCTTCCTTGGCTACTAAAACCTTATTATATCCAAAGAAACCATCCAACATAGACATGTTGTTTGATCCAATAACTTGTTGTAGTAGAAACTCCATGTTGGGCAATGGAAAATTATCTTTTATGCTTGCTTTGTTAAAATCTCTAAAGTCAACGCGCATTCAGATTTACCTGGTCTTATTCTTAACAATCACTGGATTTGAAAGCCTGTCTAAATGTATGATGGGATAGATTATCCCTACCTTCTTCAACTTTTCCAACTCAATTTTTACTAGAGGTTTCAACTTGGGATTCATCATTCTTATTTTTTGTTTCACTAGTTTAGCTTCTTCCCTCAAAGGAATGATATGTTGGAATATTGTTTTATCATAGGCCTTCAAATCATCATAGGTCCAAACGAACACATCAATATATTATTTGAATAAGGAAACATATTGATCAACCTCTTTGGGGTGCAATCAACTCCCAAATTGACATATTTCGGGGACTGCTCCGTTCTAATATTGACTTTTCTTGTTTCTTGCGCCTTTCCAACTGGAACTTCTTCAATGATCATCTTTTTGTAAACAAAGATTCATCTTGTATACAGTATTTCGGGACGGAAATCCAGCTATCGTCTTCTTCATCATCATTGTTTAACAAAAAATTCTCCAATTGTTCATCATTCTCAAATACTTGTAAGTACTCAATATTATCGGGCACGAATGGCCGAAAGGCTCTTTCTACCTGGAAAGACATTTTACTTAGGACATCGTCTAGGTTTGATAATGAGGCTTCGAAGGCTAGTGAATCAACCTTGTGATTATTTTCCCTTGGAATGAAAGCGATGTTGAAAGAGCTAAAATATTCCATCAGTTCATTAACTCTTTTGAAATACAGCTTAAGTCTTTCCTTTATTATTTTGTACTTTTGGGTAAACTGATTGATGACTAAATATGAATCTCCAGTCACAACGAGATGTTCTATTTTCATTCCTTGTGCGAGGATCATCCCTTGGATCAAAGATTTGTATTTTTCCTCATTATTCGTGCATGGAAACTCCAGTCTTACAGTGTGGGGATGCATTGTCTTATCTGGTCTTATGAGAACAGTTCTAACTCTGTTCCTAGATTTAGAATAGGCTCCATCGAATGACATTCTCCAATAGCCTTCAAACAAACATTTTGGGCCTTCTAAGTCTTGAACTCATTCTAGGATTTCATTGTGCTCCATGTCCAAGATATCATAGTTTCCAATCCCAAAGTCTATGTAATCTTCCATTAATTCATTATCCTTCTTCTTAAAGGAAAATGGTTTATGGGTTCATGAGGTACTTTAATAATTTATCCCTCCTTACCTGGTAACATCATACAACTGTCATCATTCATTATATATCCATCGATCATGGAGGTCCAATATATTCCCAGCACAACCCCATATGTTGGAGGCAGGTCTACCACGATAATATTAAAAATTGTGATGATATGGGGGGTTGTTGTAATCCAAGCATAAAAATCATTGATTTCTCCATATGTCAACACTTTTCTAGAATCGATTGCATGAATACTTAGTGCAACTCATGCCCAATGGTTCCATGACCGCAAGTGGCATTATATCATTTGTCGCACCAGTATCAACTAACCAGTTATGTAATGCAACATCATGGTTTTCAATTGAAATGTAGAAGGGCGAAATTTTACCTCTCATCTTAGCAGTCAACGGGCTCTGGTTCTATTTTGGAGTGGTAACAACAGCTTCATTTCTTTCTGATGGATCATCCAACAACTTCAAGATGTTCTGCCTCTGTTGAGGAATATTTACCACTTCTGTAAAAGGCAGAGTTATCCTCAACTTGCTTAAGTCCTCCACAACATTATATGGAATTTGAGTTGAGCTTGATGCCATGTGTTTCCTTGTTCCAACTGTCACTTTCTCATTCAACACATTTTCATTTTCTTTTTGTTTTAATTTGTTGGAGTCGACTTTATTCTTTGGTCTATTTATAAACCCTCTTGTATGGGCGATGTTTTCTTGCGAGTTAGGATCATTTTTGCCTTCTCCATATATATTCATGGACGTCTCGCATCCTTCCATATGCACTTTCTCGGATCTTTCATCGGGTAAGTAATAACCTTCTTTCTCGGTCAATTGCTCGTCATAGACATCATTCAAAACAACCGCGTTTGGAGTAGGTTGTCTGGGAACCCTTGGTCTCCGTGGGTCGTCAGTATTCTTGAACCTGACTATGTTTTCAGGGGGAGGGTTCCTCCTTTGTTCGGGAATCGACATTCTTGGGTTTGGCATGTAATTTTCTCCCCTTATCAGCCCGATTATTTTGTTCTCTATCTGTTTGATGGTTCTATTCATCTATGTAATCTCAATTATTTTCTTTGTTTCTTGCGTCGCCATAGGATCAACTTTTATGCCAGGTATGGTTCCTTTAAAAAATACTCCTCCCACCATTTGATTCTGAGCCGCCCTAGGTTTAAATTCTTCATTCTTTCTCAAGCTTGAAGCTCCTTGATTATCAATATTCAATCCTCCCATTTGCTCAGTGGCATTAGTCATTGCTTCCTCCAAAGTATCCATTTGGGATGTTCTGATGGCATATTTTACATTATGGGGCATTGCATTCTTATAACAACTGAGACTGGCCAGTTCATTTGGTCTTTTGTCTTCTGGGATTCTAATCAAGGTCTTTTTGAACCTGAGAGGAGGGTATGGTAGGAAATTTGGGGGGGGG